>JAVQJG010085001.1:0-18349 GCA_036024015.1 Craterocephalus amniculus | reverse complement strand
GTTCTTACCGTTCTCTTGCTCTGTCATCAACACTGACCGATACGCACGCCCAGCACTCTGTGCACGCCGAAAACACACATCCACGAAGAAGAAACTTCCTCATGTGACGTCTTCCTTTTTTGGGCGCTTTCCGCTTGGGATTTCCGGCGTGGATTGGATTTATGGCAGCGCCCATGTTTCTGCAGTTGGGTCCCTCTCCAAACTTAATAAACAGGAACGTTTTCATCCATTTTTGATCATTTTTATCTGCGGTAACTTATTAAGTTCAGCTCAGTTTTATTTTAAACACATTACAAACTTTGATTTAACATAAACGCTTGTCCTTTAGTATGTAAATTGCCCCTGTATGTTTATTTTCTTACAAAATTTCACTGTTATAAGTATTCATAAGTATCGATTGTCCCAACCACGTGTCTGATGTTTATAACAAATCAAGCGGTTTGAAAATCGGTATAAAATTGAGCAAGTTATGGTTATTTAAAACTACAAGTCCCATCAAATCAACGTTAAAAGTGAGCGAGCTACCTGTGAAAAGATGGCCGCCCAGCGCGGACGTTCCACTCCATTGGCTGGCAGCGCGGGCGAGTCATCTAGCCTTTATTATGTATATCTATGGCCAGATGGCTTCATCTACGGTTGTGAGCTCTGCTACATCACATCCAGTTCCGCTACGAACAACGATCTCCACAATACAAATGAAAACCGTTTCGTCGTTTTATTATTAATAAATATGGTAATGAGGATAAAATAATTGCTATTATTCATAATACTGTGATCTTATTTTCTTTTTCCATCATGTTTTTTGTGGGTTTCTTCATCACTCTTATCATGTAAACATCAACCCTCCCTGCTATGCTCAAGGACCAACTTTGGACACCCCTGCTCTAAGTTAATTAAAGGTTGGTGCATAGCATGGAGGGTTCATATTTAATCATGATAATAGTGATGAAGAAACCCACAAAAACATAATGGAATAAGAAAATAAGACAAGACCCCGTTTGGGTTCAGACCCTGCACGCCCCTCCTCCCGCTTGTCACATTAGGAATTACAACATGATAATTATAACATGATAATCATACAACGAAAGACTTGCCAAAAATGTTTGTTTTTTTATCCTTTCCCTTTTCAAAGTTTTTCTTTCAATGATGTTATATTTTGTTTTTCTTCCCTCTTTTTCACTCCTGTACATTGCATCATAAATACTGCCACTATGCTAATTGGAAGCAAAAACAAACAAAAGAACAAAAGCTAAATCGTTTTCTTCAGAAATCATTCAACAAAGCACAGTTTCGGTTCATCTTATAATTCTGTTGCAGAAATTATAACTATGAGAAAAAATAAGCCATGATATATTTTAAGTGTAATACAAATAGATCCATCTCATGTATTAGTTTCCATGCACAAAAATGGCTCTTCAAAAGTAATATAATGGCAAGTTAATTTAATAATCTCAAAGAAATAAATACTATGATAAGAAGTATGCAATGACTCTTTCATACAACACTAACAACAAAGAACACTTTGTCATTATAAATTAACAATAAAGTTTTTACCACCAACATACTGTATTTTCCCAAGGTTTAAATAATTTTGTAGGTAGTTGTTCACAAAACTCCCACATTTGTAAAACACTCGACTCAAAGAATATGATGAACTCCTTTGGCTCACTTCTATTTCAGTAGCAACAGAGCAGGACAAATGTACAGCATATATCCAAGATGGAAAAATTATGACCTTTTTCTCTTAAGAGCTTAAACTATCAGCAGGTTAGTTCTTCTACAAGAACATCGATGAAAATATACAGCTGATGGTTCCCCGTCACAGTTCCAAACGGAAAGGGTAGTCTATTCTGTACAGGGTTGTCATTTTCATCCACAGGAAATTCAAGAAACAAATCCTACCAAGACAATGTAAATAGTCAGAATACACCACTGGGATATGGAAGACCAAAAATACCTGAAAATAAACAATCAAATTAATGAATACAGAAGTCTATATTTTGCATCTATGTAGATTTGACATTAAATTATCAATGTATTATACATTAATAACTGTTTAATGTACTTTTCTAAATAACTGTTTACAAATGTATTCATGTTTATTATTAATTTCTACATTAATTGTATAAACCAATACTAAAGTATTGGCTTATACAAGACTTTATTATTCTTACACCAAATTTTTTTTCTGCCTCTCTATGCGACATGATGAAACGCACCTTTCCAACTTGGTCACAAGCTCTCCTTCCTTTTTGTAGTGAACTGATACTAATCTACAACTCTGCTGCAAACAAACACCTTATTATGCCAATAAAAAAAATAAATTACATTATACATTCCAAATGAATTCATGTAACACAATAAATTAATGCAGAAATAAACACCACCATGAAAAAATATGAAATCTGAAAATATTAATTAAATTCTACATTTCTTTATTCGATATTTATGGTCCTCCATATCGGTGCTTAATAAGGTAACACATTACTTCTCTGAACGTCTGGTAACATTGAAGCCTATTAAAACATAAGTGCCTATCAAATATAAACAAATGATGATATCATGAGAGGAATACAGATTTTGACTGCAATCCCATAGAGAATATTAATATAGCCAATACTTGCCCCATCAAGCAAAAATAAATAATACATTCCAGACAAAACCAAAACCTTGAACACACAGAAAAAATTAAGAGATTAAAATATGATTTGGTATGATATGCAGGAATATTCAGAGTTAATGTCAAGTCCATGTTGATGAGACCAACCAGGCATAACAGACTCTTAATAAAAGCCCTTGCCTGCCTCTATCCAGTACCAGAGGGCCTTTTTCTGCTTCAAGCAAATGTTGTATATATCATTTTTAAGACATCAGAGGATATTAATGCAAAGGTTAGGTTGTTTTCACATACATACATTTACCCATGATGTTAATCTTGTAAATGTTTTGTTTTTTGCTTTATTTAAGACTACCAGGTAATGCTCCTCAATAAATTCCCATATAACTGAAAAACGAGGAAATATGAGAACCAATGGATGGCCTATTATTAATAGCAACAACTCATTGACTTAGCAAATACTCAATTTCAACAGCCATTGTGCATGTTCAATCAGTTCACATAAGGTTGCATGACCTTGCTGATTAAAGATAGATGTCTCTTTCATAAGTTTCAGTCTCAAACTCCTTGAGGTCCATTTTAAATTCTTAATGATCAACATTTCAAAAAACTCTTTTCTTTGAACTTTCTTGTGAAGTGGCAAACTACACGGCTGAAGAAGTCTTGAAGAGGAGGTAGAGAACATGTCTATAGAGCGCCCCATCTATCTGCTGGTGGAAACTCATTCACCTCCCCCACTTCGGTGAATGGCTGCTCTCCCAGAGTGAAAACCAACTTGTATCTTATCCGAACCTTTTCCTGCAAAACATAAAAACATAAAAGCTTCTAGTAGGATATAGAAAGATTTGCACCAACAATGCCGCTGATCAATACATCATCAAAGCACAGTGGGTGGCATGAAAGACCTGAGGAGCAGTACTCTGTTATATGGCCTTGACGAGCTGAAAGCTTTAACAAGCGATTTCTGCATTCCTTGATGCAAAATGTAAAAAAAACAAACTAAAAAACATCAAACAAGCTCCAGGGTGAACTCTACCTTTAGAGGATTGGCAAGCAGCACGACCTGGGTGATGGCAGGAGGGGGGAGAATGGGATTAAAAGGAGCCAGGTCTGTCCCTGAGGGCGGCTGCAGCTTTACTTTCATCGTCTATAGAGTTCGCACAACAAACAGAGAGAAATGACATCATATCTGTCAATTTCAGGCACAGTTTAATTTCATGGAGTTGAAAAATCATCTAAAATGAATATATTTATATAAAAACCCAAACTGAGCAGCAGATGAGTTTTTACCTTGGGTACAGCTGCTTGCAGAACAATGTTCCTGACATGCTGTGGGGACGTGTTGAGCATGGATGCCACCATAACCAGTACGTCAGGCCTTCCTGGTGGACAGTCGCTGGCGAAATGCAGCAGAACACGAACGCCATTTTTGTCATATGCTGTCACAGGACACACTTTACCTAAAAATGGCATACAAACAAGACAATGATTGGCACATAAATTAACCCCCACAACACAGCCACTTGAGTTAGACAGCGTTGTACAGCAGCTTTATTTATCTATTTACTAATTTTGGAGTTTTTTTTTCTACCAGGTACTCATATTATTCCTAATGTGACCCGTTTTAGCATGCATCCTTTGTTTTAGGTTCAAACAATCTGCATGTAAACAATAATACAAAATGCCCCCAGGAGTGAAACACTGTCCATTTTACAGGTTTAGTATGTTTGCCACTTTCACCACTAAGGGGTAGTAAAGTTTTATGTTCAGTTTTAAAACAAATCATCAAATCTCACATTATACGAAAGCTGTCTTTGTAAAAAAATTAACAGATAGTAGATAAAATCTGCTGTGTTCTCTGTAGTGGTTGGGTATTTTATAACAGTGTCAGATCATTTCACTCAAAACTGTTAAAATCCATATGCAGGTCAAATGTGGAATAACTTAATACCACATTCTTCATTCAAGATAAAAAAATAATTTTCTCAAGTAGAATTACACTTAACTAACAGACAGTTCACCTAGTAAAGATCAGACAACATGGTCAGTGCTAATGGAAAAGTAGAAGGGATCTTGATGGCTTTTGCAGCCTGGGACAAAGTTTTAAAAGCTTTTCCAGAGAACGATATCAGAATGCAAGAATTGCACTAAAATCAACAACATATTTTAATTGGTACTTCGGGAAAAAAAACATGCAGAAGTGACTAAGAGTTTGTCCTGGAACTCACTTGGTTTAATGGCCTCCAAAGGGATAAATATATGAGCCAGTGACACCTCCTGTCCTTTGCTTGGACTGGCTTGGCTCAGGGGGGGAATTGGAGACAGAGAGCGTAACAGAGGGCTGTCATCTAAGTGGCTTTTGGGAGCTGAATGAGCAGACAGTCCTTGCATCCCTGCTGGGGTCAGTGATGTGGAAAAGGTAAAGGTACCACCATGACTGGAAGAGAGCAGAGGAAGCATTCAGAGTATTTTACAACAGACTGGAAGCAAGAAGTGGGTGTACAGCACACCTCTGTCAAAAGTGAAGTCTTTCGATGTTAATCAACAAAAGACAAACAATAAAAACATTTTCAAACCTTGGATGCAACCTAGGATCTCAACAAATCAAAGCTTTATGTTGGGATCATAGACACTTTAAACAAGACAGATTAATTCTGCCTAAACAGGTCAGGAGGGAAGCTGTTCCCATCCAACCAGCTTTGTTTTCTGAAGGGACACTTTGTTTCCCTGGACAATAATAACAGACCAGAGACCTCTACATACTCCATCCAGACCCCCTCCTCTCCCCATCCTCCCCAGCCCTCCTGGACTTCACTACCCAGATGAAGCTAGTCACAGCTGCAGCCAAAATTACCCCAGTCCCATCTTTTCACCCCCAAACATCCTACCTAGTCCTCCCTCACATAACAAAGGACACCATTGGATCTAGTCACCTCTAAAGATTTGAATATTTCCAAGGGCATGGAGGATCTTGTATTGAAACCCTACAGTACAGAAAATAGACAAGAAGGGAGGTTGTTGTCACGTTTAACACACAACCAGACATTCCAGAAATTGCTGCATCTCCTTCAGTGTTTCTGTGTCACCTGGTCATTTTTCATGTCTTCGTCAGTTTTAGGAGAAAGGTCCAGTCCCATCTATTCTCTCTCTTTTTTTGTCTGCACTGAATTCTTTATTTAACCTTTATTTTACCTGGAAAGCATTAAAAGCATGTTCTTATTTACAATGCTGGCTTGGTAAATACCAGGAAACACTTGTGGAGCAGCAGAAGAGACTAACAGAAGCTCCTCACTAATCTTTTTCAACAAAGACATTCCTCTGATGGTTTCTACGCTCCCTGCAAACCATGACCCCTGCTGTAGCAGGGGACTGTGTGAATGTAAGGAAAGTCCAACAAAGACGGCTGAACTCCATTTGGGGTCTAAACAGTGTCTTTAACAGATGGATTTTGTGTACTCAGCAAGTCTAAACCCTGTGATTACATAAAAAGGTGCTTCAACAAAGTTTAAGGATGTCCATATTTATGCAACTGGCTTGTTATGGGGTTTTTATATGTTACATTTTAATTGTTCATAGATCTTTTATGTTTCCAATTAACTACAGCTTATAACTCCTATCAAAGCAGAAAAATATTTTGTCACTTGTTATGACTGTTAATTATTTAATTTTGAACTGTTTTCGCAACAGATCAGAAAGAAGACTTCTCACAGGTATCAATAATATTGCTTATTTACAGAGTAAAAAACAGGCCTCTTTGCAATTTCCTTCTGGGAAAAACAGAGCATTTTTCTATTTAGTTTCAACAGGTTGAGTTAACTCAAATTTTTTATTTCAAGGATAATGGAGACTTGCAAAGCAATTATCTCTGAAAATCTCATATGGCACAAGAAGGAACCAATATAGAGCAACTAAATGAGAAGCACTTGTTATTTAACCAGGTAGCCAGTGTAATTTCAGAAACAAGACTATAAACCATTTGCACCATCCCAATGCCAAAATCAAGGGGAACCACTGTTAACTATTTAGAAAGATTTTACAAAGATAGAACACAATATCATCTGTAACAGAAGAATGGACTGATGCAGTCTATCCAGTTTTATTTCACAGGTCCCATTACTCACTTATTGCTGCTGAGATCCAGCATGGCAAGGTCTTGTAAATTGTTACTGAGAGACGAGGATGACGAGTGGAGCGCTCCAGACGAAGTAGGGATGTGCTGTGAGGTGGCTGAAGCAGCTGGGGGCATGGTGATCAGCGCTGAACTGAGAGGTTGTGGGAAAGAGGCAGAAGATGTTGAATCTGGGGCAGCAGGAACAGAGTGTGTGCAAAAGGCCGAGCTGGGGAAGTTTAAAATGGAGGTGGTTGTTGAAGTTTTGCCGGGACTCGCCGCAGCTATCGTTGTTGTAGAGAAAGCATCTAGAAAGAGCGATGGCGCCGAGAGTGCAGGAAGTGTCGGCAAACTGGTGTCAAATAGACTCAATTCCTGACTCGAACCCTGGAACAGGCAGTAAGAAGAAAACTTATTTCTAACAATAGAGAAGTTGAAATTTATCTGCTAAAAATTTCAGTACCTGCAAAGACGGCAAATCTGCCTGTTTTCTATGTGTTGATTCACTTTGACCAGGTTCATTTAGGCCTATACAATTATAAACAAAAGCATAGGACACAAAATGTTAGAGAGCCTCCAATAATAAAGAAATGAAAATGAAGTATGGTGCCTAAAATGCAGTATACCTAAAGACAGTAGCTCTTCATCCAGCAATGACAGCGCCGCAGAGGGAGCTCCGGCACTCTCACACTGAGGGTTAGCAGCCGCCGGTCCACAAAGCAGGTCAGCCGGAAACGGCAAAGATGATTGATGTTTCTGTTCGGGCTGAGCGGGGCTCTGGACGTCAAGGCCTGCCAGGTCAATGAGAATCTCTGACTGGTTTGAGCTTGCAGTGCCTGTCAGACAGAAAACATCAGCAGAAGAAAATAACTAATAGTTCAGATGTACTTCAGTCTATACATGTTTGTGGAGCAAAGATTTAACACAAGGAGACTAACACTGCATTGCCTCGAAGGATCTCAACCACCCCCTGAAGTTGCAACCAAGTTTTTTGCTCACCGGCAGTCAGTACTCGATTTACACAAACTCTGAGATTGTCTGCTTCACCTACCATATCTAACACCATCTGTCCATTACCTCCGGCTTAGAAACATGAAGCCTACGCACAGGTGACAAAAATTGCAGTTCACTCCTCATCCACTAGGGGCTGGCTCCAAAACAGAGCATTATGCCCATTGACCCCCATGTTAAAAACCTTGACTTCACAGCAGAAAAAAACCCGTTTAAAGCCCGGTACTTTTCTGTGTTTTAAGTGAAGTTTACCTTAATAACATCTGTGGATTAATTTTTAACTCATTTGTTTAGATGTTATTCAACCTTCAAATTCTTTCAAATTAGGGGTGTGTCCTTTTGATTGACATGTGCCTGATATTTGGCAAATCAAGGCAGAGTTTAGCACGGCTGTGGTTTTTAGAAGGCCAACAATACGCTAACAATACGCCTATCAGCCTGTCAATCATCCCTCCCCATGCTCACAGCCCCTCTCAGCGCTTCCTCGTCACCCATTTTTGGGTTTTCATGACGTCACAAGACTCATGGCGCTGTCAAGATGGCGAAGGTGGGAGCCTCCACCCGAGCCTCTTTTTGGCTTTTTAGAGACTTACAGGTCACATGGTCTTATGGTTCATCCATTTCTTCTGTAGTCATGGACACCTTCAGCCTCAAAGCATTGTTGAAAGTTTCAATAAACATCAATAAACACTTGTTTACGTTACATCCTGCTGGGTCTGTTTTGCTGTCCGTTTTTGTTTTTTATGTGTTTTGCTTCTTTGAGATGATTGCTTTGAAAAGGGAGCCATCAAGAAGAAACAAAAGGAAATCTGTAGTTTTTTAGAATTTAAAGAAAATAACTCCCAAAAATAAATAAATCAATAGGCTATATATAAAACTCTATAACTTCACTGATATCCTTGATTTATATACCAGGTCTGACCACATTCAGCACAGATTCAATACTTTCCAAAACTCAAAATGTAAATTCTGACATTACTCTTGAGCCATTATGTTTACACATCCACTGTTATGTAGACCACATATAATATCAAAGGGCTGCAGTACATTAAGTAACCAGCAGATGTCAGTACTCCCAAATTAGAAGGTTATATCAAAATTAGTACACCATGCCATAGTGTTAAAGCCCATATTATATAGAATAATGTTTTTTAAAGAATGCAGATTTGATTAACTAATTAACTCTTCTATGTATGCAGCAGATTAAACTGCTCTCAACATAAAAATGGCAAGGCATTCACTGCTAATAAGAACAAACATAAAAAAAACAAAAGAAAAAACATTGTCAGACATAAAAATGCATTTCCCTTCACTGCTCTCTCTCACTCAGGAATCTGCGTATGCAGGAAGATATTGAAACTGGAATAAACTCTTGTTTTACAGATGAGTACATGTGTGGTTGTAAGTAACCGCCTTTTTTTTCCACACCGGAAACGGCTGTGAAGTTTAACAGTACTGTTAGGTGAAGTTAAAGACAGAAGATGCATTTTCAGTATCTATCTAATTACTGCTTCAATAATGACTAAAGCAAGCCTGGTAATGAGTTAATGGTCACCAGTAGGGGAAGTGGAAAGACACCACTGAATCGGTGCAGATTAAGCATCCATGCATCCATTACCTACCTATTAAATTTTTACCTTGTTTCACTGAGGTTTGTGTTTCTTGTGCAACTTCGGTGTCCCCGTTGACAGTGTGCCCCTCCACAATCTTCTTATAGGAGTTAATTACATGGGAGAGATCATCACTGGCTTGCAAGATGTCCCCTGATATGAGCAGACAATAACCATTAGAGCAATTACAAGAATTATGTTGGGACTGAAAAGAATGAATAAAGAGAAGAAGGACAAAACATGAACACGAGCACCTGCGAGTTTCTAAGAAATTAAGTAGATCTGATAAGAACTGTATGATGTAGTAATCGCCAACGAGATCAAATTACAGGTTTTCCTACCCAAGCCGCTGTCATCATCCTCAGTTTCTGTAGCCAGCTTGAACAGGGTTTGCCTGAGCTTGTCACAGTCACTGTACAACTCCTAGAAACAAAAACAAAAACACCAGAGATTTGCATTTCCAGTCTCGTCATTGGCTGACAGGATTCACATGCTTCCCTGAGGCCGTTTTCACACATGTACAGGAGTCCTGAAAAACTCTGGAGATGCTCTTGAGTGGTGGCATGTCAGAACACAAACAGACTTCTTGCAGAGATTATCCACCCAGCCTCCCTGGTAAGACGTACTACTTTTCAGAAAATATACCCGAGGGAGATGTCAAGCAGAAAAAACTTCTGCTGTGATGTGCTTGTGTGAATAGACACTGCAGGGAAATTGGACCAAATATTCCACACATCCTGAAAAACATCTGCTCCAAGCACTTTGGCTGTCCAAAAAGAAAGTCACTGCCTTGATTTGACTAAGTTAGAAGGTAGGAGCCTACAACTGGATCATTGCTGTATGGACAGCTATCTTTTAGCTGGTAGTTATTTAATCCTAACTGAGTGTTTCTCATTTATGAAACAGAAGTGTTAGAAGATACCTCCTTTGGTCAGAGAAAATATGTCTGTTTCAGAAGGATCAAATTTCTAGCATCAAGCAAAGAAAACATCGACAGGGAGGCTGAAACTTCTCAATTTGGGTGAAGAACTGTCCAATGTGTTATTAAAACCTGGAAAGATACTGGGGAAGGCAAGGCAAGGCAAGTTTATTTGTATAGCACATTTTCAGGTTCAAGACAATTCGTAGTGCTTAACATAAAACATTAAAAGCACAAATGCAAGAAGAATTAGAATAAAATCATTCAAAAACAAAATAATTCAAAAGATTAAAAACAAGAAAAGTTAAAAGATACCGTGCAGATTTTAGTCATAGACACATAGAAAAAGGAATGTTTTTAACCTGGACTTAAAAGTTTCTACATTTGGTGAGAGTTTAATCTCTACTGGCAGTTTGTTCCATTTGTTTGCAGCATGAAAGCTAAAAGTTGCTTCTCCATGTTTGGTCTGTACCTGAGTCTTTGGATCTAAGAGTTCTGGCAGGTTTATATTCTCTGAACATATCACAGATGTATCCTGGGCCTAAATCGTTCTGGGATTTATAAACAATCAGAGGAGCTTTAAAATCTATTTTCTGACTGACTGGAAGCCAGTGCAAAAACTTTCAAACTGGTGTGATGCGTTCAGATCTTTTAGGCCTTGTTAAAATTCTAGCAGCATTATTCTGAATGAGCTGAAGATGTTAAATGTTCTTTTTAGGAAGTCCTGTTAGAAGACCATTACAGTAATCCAGTCTACTGGAGATGAATGCATTGATGAATTTCTCCTGGTCTTTCTTGGAGACTAAACTTTTTGTTCTGCTGATGTTTCTGAGATGGTAAAAAGCTTCTTAGTGACGGCTCTGATGTGGCTGCTGAAAGTCAGATCTGAGTCTATCAGCACACCGAGGTTACGAACCTGCTCAGAGGTTTTAAGAGACTGAGTCTCCAGGTGTTTACTGATGTTGACCATGTAATGCGAACAATAACCTTTAAGGAAGAAATATGGTTGCAAAATAACTCTTGAATTATTGTGATCAATGACCATTTAAAACATCTGGTGAAATTAAAATCATAACTAAACAACAGCAGTACTTGGTGCTATGCTTTAATAGTGAAGGTAATGTCACAAGGTGAAAAAGCAGGTTCTGCCAGAAACTGGACTGTGGCCCACTAGCTTGGTTCTGGCATGGTTTTAGTGTGTTTTTTTTTTTCAGTTTTTATTGCATGTTTTTAACTTGTTTTTACTCCAAGCTAGTTTTAATGAACTGATTGGCAGCACCTGTGGAAGGACTCCTCCCCTGCTAATTAAGGACATCTTTTAAGCCGGTGTGCAGGCAGCAGGAGGGAGGAAGGAACGAAGACAGAGACCAGCTGAGGGAGAGCAGCGTGCGGGAGACACACCAGCTGAGGATGACGACGATGACAGTGATGATGATGACGATGGCCTGGAGGCCATGACTAGGACAAGGACGAGGACAAGGAGGATCATGAGGAGGGCAGAGGAGGAAGCTGGCGGTGAGCAGGGAGGAGGCGGCAATGCGCAGGTCTAGGACACGGCTGCCAGGAGCCTGCAGCGGCGGTCCCGGGGAACAGGCCTACGGCGCGGCTGGCCCGTCCCCGGGGAACCAGAGAAGGCCACGAGCACGGAGGCCACCAGACCCACCACCAAGCCCCTTTGAAGGAGCCCTTGAACGCCCTTTTAAAACGGACTTTTTAGGACTTTTCGTTGCTTTGGTTTTTTATTATTTTTATGATTAAAAGCTTTTTAATAAAGCTTTTATTTTGACATTTAATACTGCCCTCCTGTCTCCATCATTCCAGCAGCGCCCGGTATCATTTTAGCGGACCTTTCCCGGCCCGTGACAGTAACAGCACAAGTAATATGTGAAGGGAACTCAAGGCACTGAAACTAAAGTGATGTGTAGCTTTTAGAAAACCAAATGTCAGAGAGGGTCATTTGAAAGAAAATAAAAATTCAATTTGCAGGGGGGTATAAAGAGTGGACTTTGGAGGCAATGGAGAAATGTTATGTGTCCAAAGAAAGAAGTCAGCTGACTTCCTGAATATACTGTATGACCATGTAATAGGGCCAAGGAGTCACTCTCCCATCGTCATCACTACAAATTCTTGGTTTCTGGACCAAAATAAATGCTGTGACACTGCTGAAGCTTATGGAAATTATGTTAAAGTGATGGTCCAACAAAAAATATTAGAGTGTGAGTTTCTTTTGGTGGGGTGGGCAGTGCACATCACTCTCTTCTTCACACGGAAATGTTTGTCATATTTGTTACTTTGGCTACATTTCTACACCAGGGATCTTTTTCAGAAACCACCAAATAAAAGACAACATATACATATATGAGATTGCCTAGAAGAATTTCACTAAGTTTTTCCAACATTCTGTTTCCTCCTTTGTGCCTTCGCCAAGTTTACTGACAACAGTTTATTTTAAATGTTATTCATATAGCTGAACTATTTGGGAAATCTAGTTGTACAAATATCACAACAGTATTTAATATGTCATAACTTATAAGTCCCTTATCCTCTGTAGTTTACAACAAACATTAGCAATAATTCCTTATTTCAATATCAGATAACTGCTTTTTCTTTTCTTTTTCTAAAAGCCTTCTAAGTCTGGATTAATTACTGTATGTCAACATGACAAAGCTCTGCTAACTATGCAGGATGTAAACAAACAATGGAGCCTGATGCATTCATTAAGCTTAGCTACCAATTGATGTGTTGTCTATTAGAGATCCCAGCTGACAAGGCCAATTGTGATGTTTTCCACTCTGTGGTGGTCTGTGGTAGGGGAGTCTAAAGGCAGCGAGTTATGGGGTTGAGGTCTTCATAAATAAAACTGAAACTGTACAGGTTGACCACATGTCAGCGATTTAAGTCCAGTATGGTGACTTTGGTGTAATCCGCTCATAATAATCATAGGTGTAAATCAAGGCTTAGTCACTGCCATTTGAAATTCATACATAAGAAATAATGTTTTCAAAATGCTTCAGCCAGTATCAGTCTTTGTACTTTCAGGCTGTTTGTTTCTTTTTTATATATAGAAAATGCAACAGAGGGATGACAAGCAACAAGATTTTATTAAACGACCCAGGAGTTATCTTTCCTCCGTGTCCTCTGTTGACTACCCATCTAAAAACATATACACTTAAATTTTTTTCACAGTTGCATTAATGAAATGAAATCGATTCTGTGTGTTATAAAAATAATTTATAGAATAAGAGATGATTGCGACAGACTGGCAACCTGTCCTGGGTGTAGCCTGCCTTTCACCTGATAATTGCTGGGAAAGGCTCCAGCCCAAGAATTGGATTGAAGCCCCGGAAGGGCATAGAATAGACCATGCCACACTGACAGGGACAGATGAGGTGGCTTGGGCATCTTATCAGGATGCCTCACTGCTCTTACCCAATTTACTGATTGGATACATTGGTGAGGCTTTCTTTTTGTTGTTGTAATTTCAAAGTGTTGAAAAAAGTTAGCAGGACAGTCCCATGGGGCAGTAATGAGGAGCACAACACCTGATGCTGTGCTAAATCTTAAAAAAAACAACAAACAAACTAATTCCACACTGCATCACTGAGACTCCTGGGTTTTCACAGTGACACCTACAGCTGAGTCCACCACCCACTTACTACACATCAAGTGCAAATTGCTGCTGCTGCAGTGACTTCAGCTCTAGCTCCCATGCCCCAGGAGAACAGTGTAATAACAGCAATTTGCAAATAGAAAATCTCTTTTTTTCACCTCACTTTATCAGTGTAAATGCAATTGTTTTTCAGCCCAAATCAGTAGGTACTGTTTTATAAGTACTGAAACTCAGGCTGCAGTTGTCAAAGCTAGGTTTTTAATCTGAAGAGATTTGTTAACTGTAGAGTCCCAACATGAGAACATTCATCCATTTTCTCTACAGGTTAATCCAGTTCAGGGTCATGGGTGGGCTTTAGCCTATCCCAGCAATTATCAGGCGAGAGGCGGGGTACACCATGGACTGGCGACCTGGCATGAGTGAAACACATTGCCTCCCTCAATGCAAACATACTTAAGAGGCAGTCTGAGACACCGGAAACTTAAGATTTCTCCATGAATTCGTGTCAAGCAATCACTGAACACGTACGGATACAGAGTCCTGCATGGGTCCAATTTACAAACCCATGCATGTCCGATCCGCTTAGGATATTACCAAACCCAACCCGGTACCGCTGTTAATCTTGCAGTAAAATCTGGACGAAACCCTGCGACCCACTTGTTCACGTATCCAGTTAAAGTGTGTTTATTCATCCTGTCCCTCCTTCATTGCATTTTATTTATTGTTTTATTGATTCAGAAGTTTCTGTGAATAAAAAAATAAAAATAATTTACTGTCCCTGGTGTCAGCTATTCTCTCCTCCTGGGCAACAAAACCTGCAGGAAAAGTTTCCTTTACTCCAGTGTGGCAGGGGGGGGGTAGCTCAGCATGATCTTCACCATAAAGGAAACCTCAGCGCCTGATCAGTGCAACAGTGACATCGAAAAATATATGGAAGACAAAAAAATATTTACTTTCACAAATAACTGGTCTGCAATAGATATCCGCCTGCACCCATATCTGAACTTTAATCTATGCAAGTTTTGCAGGTTACACAACCCATTGCAAACCCTGCAGCGTCACCATCACAAATGTTGGCATTTTTTGTTTGTGTCAAAAAAGTATAATTTCTTGTAATGTGTATAAATGTGCTATACAAATAAACTTGCCTTGCCTTACTTTTTACCTTGTGTTGGCCTAGAATTTGCATTCAATGCTAAAAACGGAATTTTCAAAGTACTAAAAACCTGAAAAACACCAAAAATGGGAAAAATAAAAACAGAAACTTGGGAAAAGAAAAATTTTTTATAGAGCCCTAATAATCTCAGCACAGCACACACATAATGATTTTTGTCTCTAGAGATGTTCAGATACCATTTTTTTCCTCCCGATACTTGTGGTATTGGTATCGGCCGATACCAAGTACAGATACCACTATATTATAAAACAAATACCTGGAAGCCAGACTGCGATATGATCAGCATTGTGGTAAGGCCTGGCTCAGGTTAAACTCTTTGTAAAGCATGAATGAATACAAACTGAAGCCATTTATCTTCAAATTTAAGGCTGGTTTATACTCGCACCTAGCCTCCGCGCGGCGGGACCCGCAGAGGCTACGCAGACCCTCTGTGTGTTTATACTCCTGCGTAGGGAAACGCACCGGGTCGCGGTGTTTGTTCCGGCTCTACAGGCAGCGGTAGGCTGGTACCGGTCAATAAACTCCACCACGCGGAGGTTTTTCAGTGTTTCAACACACAAATTAACAATCTACTGATAACATGCAATTATCAGTTTTTAAGAGCAGCTGTTAGATGATCTGTACAGTCCGATAATTTTCCAAGTGAGTCATTACTGGCGTCTCCGTGGAATTTGTGCCACAAATCACCAACGCAGCTGCAGGATCAGTGAAATAAACTGTTGTCAGATCTGGAAAAGTGCAGTTTTATTTCACTTTTATCCGCGGTTTAAAAAGGTAGTCAGATATCCGGAAACTAGTATCACAATCTGACCAATTACAGGGGAGAACTTCTGAGTCTCCGTAGCCGGCTGCAGTCAGGCCTGGAAGAGGTGCGCGTCGAGCCTCTGTGGACCTACGCAGAGGCTACGCAGACGCAGACGACGCGCGAGTATAAACCAGCCTTTAGTCTTGCTGGTGGGAGTATTCAGTGTGAAATACTGCCACATGACTGACATCATTGCTATACGCTCTTTGTCTAACCATCTAAAACATTAGGCTGCAGATGGCTGCACAGTGCAACTGTTTTAAGAACAATAAAGAAGAACTGTATCAGAGCTTATAGAGCTAATCAGTAAACAGATACTTATTTTCATAAATTATGTGTTATTGAATTGCGACCTGAACTCCAGTACTCACCGCTATATACCGGTATCGGAACAACTCTACTTGTCTCACAAACTATCTTGAATCCAGTCCTCCGATCCAGAAATCCCTGTGTGATCTCAGACCAAAGGATGATCTTATAGCATAATCTTATAAGACTGAGGATAATCAGGCGTTTGTGGTTTCTTGATCAGGAAGGTGGAGAATCGAGACAGAAACAGTCTGATAATCTTTATGTGTGTATGCGACTATAAGGATGAATGAGAAAAGTGTGATGATTTTAGAAGAAATAAATAAATCAGAGCAATAAAAATGTTCATATCTGACTGTTTACCAGCAATTTTCTTAAAAGGCAACCTTAAAAAAATGCAGATGAGCCATACAGCTACAAAGGAATAGCTAATACAGCTGAATGATCAGCGTGGGCAGCAGCCTCCATTAACCCTATACCATAAACCAATGCAGACATTTACTTGTTTAGAAAACAGGGCTGAATGACACACGCAGCTCATTGACAAAAATACTAACATGTCATGAGGCCAAACCTTTATGAGCTCCTTATCTGCCTGTGTGGAGTCTTCAGGGCTGAAGTGAACGAGCATCTCATTCAGCAGTTTGACGCTGTTGTTGACTGCCTCCAGCGTGCTTTGTTGCTTTGCTGCTTTTTGCATTCTCACCTCATCCTGTGACAGGAGGGGAAAAAGGATACGATTAAAGTGAGCTAAAAAAGGTGTAGAATCTGCTCATAAATTTCTTTTTAATTTCTCCGAAAGAGAGCAGCATAAATCCTCGTTTACGTGACACACCTCTTTGACCATGTTCTTGATTAAACGATTGGCCTCTTGCAGATCTTCGGGCTTTTTGCTCTTCAGGAGTTCTGCTAATCTCTTCAGAGAGAAAAGGAAACTATTAATGACCCGAGACTGCAAAGTGTTTTCCACACATCACAAAAATACTTCAGGCTTGACTTAGTAATACAAGGAGGGGGAGGAATAGAAAAATTCAAAATTCAAAACAAATAGCAAGAAAACCTTGTGATCAAAACATCCAAAACAGGAAAAGACAAATTATGCTTTTAGGGCTTCTGTGTACTTGTGTTAACAAGCTTGGGGTACAAAAGAAAAGTCTGCAGAGTTCAAAAGCACAAAGTTCACATCCAGTGTGGTTAGTAATTCCCAAAGAAGACCTCACTTCTGAACAAACAAAAACTCCTCATTTGTACTCAGGACTTTTTCCTCCATTATTGAACAACACCGTTTGGTTTTAGAAATAGGGTCGAGTGAAATACTAAGGAAATTCTGAAGTATAGCATGTGTGTGTAGCGGTGCTCATAAGTATTTCACATTCCTTGTTAAAGCTACGCTTCTGAACTTTGGCAGATTTTCTCACTGTCTGATAATGACTCCTGTCCCAACTCTTGCTCTGCCCCTTTCTCTCTCACTTTTTCTTGCTTCTTCCAATGATGTCTGCACGAGTTTCTAAATCAGCCACAGTACAGACTCAAAACAGCCAATGTGTTGGTATCCAGTTGCTAGCCTTTGACACAATGCTGTTAAATGAAATTTTTTTGTAAAGTATTGTATTATGGCAAAACACTAGTTTGGTACCTTTATAAATCAAACAGGCTTGGTTTCACATAAATATCCAACTATGAACAGACCGCTGTACCAGCAACTACAGTACAAAAACCCTCTGTTATATTGTGACTCCTACCTTGCTCTTTTTCTCATCATCAAATACAGGATTTTTGGGTCGTGGAGAAGGCGGTGGTATCAAAGTGGCATCAATAGAGATTTCGGGGTCAACTAAAACCATCCCTAAAACAAAAATGACAAAACATAGCTGTAAAAACTCAAGTTTATATTTTCAGGACTTAAAAATAGAATAAAGAGTCACAATTAAAAGACAGTTTTACCTTTAAGAACTCCAGGATTTTTTATGTAATTATTGTTTTCATGTGTAAACCAGCTTGTCTCACCTTGTGATTTCAGCATCTGATATGCTTCACAGATTTTTGCCTCATCTGGTAGAGACACTGTCCAAGTAAACAACATTTCTATCACTTTCTTCTTCACTTCTTCCGACACCTTGTCTCCCAGATACTGAAAAATAACACAAGCTGAGCTTATAAGTAACACCAAACATCATTTCAGA
>JAVQJG010084999.1:0-12952 GCA_036024015.1 Craterocephalus amniculus | reverse complement strand
TGTATATAGATAGATAGATAGATACATAGATATAGATGAGGATGTTTCACACAGTGCGCTTTAAAAGGCAGATGGACCATGATCAACATCATTAACCCGTTTCTCATCCCTCTTGGGATCCAGTTATATAACTCTAAGGAATCAGCTGGCATTTAATGTTATGATAGAAGCAGGATGATGCAAAGTGCAGAAGCCACTGGGACTAATCATCACCGCACAGACAAAATGTGTCACATTTAACATTGAAAAATAATGTTGCCGTTAACAGATAACTATATTGAAAATGTATTTTCTCATCATAGTGGTAAAATACATTGAAAAATCTTAATCCAAGGACATGTTCTAATAACAGGGAGTTCATAATGGCCAATGTTTTTCTAAATAAATCAATGTATCGTCGAGATAAGCAAAAAGAAATCCTGGTAAGATAAACTGTAGGATGTAGTAGAGGTTTTAAAAAAATATAGCAGTCAATTTGATAGGAAAGTGGAATATAGATGTCTTGTTTTTAGAAAGAATCTGTAAAACCAGATCATATTTATACTTCAAGTGTGATTAGAATATCTTAAACAGCCCACCAACTCTGACCCAAATATGTTGCAACGGCCAAATTAATTAACATAATCGTGTACAGAACAGCTGTTGGATTTAACCTCTTTAGTTCCATTAAAGTTAAATAATCAGGGCATCCCATGTGGTTGTGTATATTCACACCATTGACTATATAGGAAATGAAAGTAATTAATACGACACTACCCACTGTTTTCAGAGGATTTTATTAATTTGTCATATACAGTAGCTTGGTCAAGAACCTTATGCAGAGTTTACCAAAGGTATCGCTTTACGTGTAGGGTGGCAAGGTTTTCAAGAATAAAATGGATTTAATGGTGTATTTTAATCTTAACCATGATGGTTTCCTAAACTTTGTACTTTCAGTGTCTAATCTACCCAGGTACCTGTATTACCTATTGCTAATCAGGGGTGCAATCTTACAATTTTGCAATAAAGTAAATTTAAATAAAGATGTCTTTACATTATCAATGTTGGTTTCTGATATGATGGTATTAAGTTTTTCCATTGTCATTTCCAATGGCCAATTCTTAAAATTCTTGAAAGAAAACTAGCAATATGCAGGTGTATTCAGACATTTTGAATTCCCCATGAGGGACCTCTGAAAATATGATCTGTACCAAAACAATTCTGTTTTCCTAATCTGGCTCACTGACTTATTGAAATCCCCTGCGGCATTGCACTAATTTGACCATTCTTGAAAGAGATGGGGATACAGTCTGACTGGACAGTACTATGTTTCTTTAAGTCCTAAGTTCTATGCAATTATGCAATTATTGTCAGTTTAATGATTTGATTTATCATGAGAGACAGAGGCGGACCTGTCTAGTTTTGCGCCCTGGGAGAACCACCCTCCCTTGGCAGCAGCCCCCCACCACCACCACACACACACACACACGCATCGTCACTTTCCGAACTGGGCACCTGATTGTTTCTTAGATCTTTTGTCCATGATACAACCTTGACATCAACCTTCATATCATCACTTTTACCGTCCATCAAACACAGTGATGGACACATAATGTAAACAAATTCACGTTCATCACGTTTGTGTTTTCTTTTCTTTCAATCTTTCTTTTTTTAACATAACCCAATAAATTTAATAATAGCCTACATATGTGTTAATTTTATATATGAAATGCAATCACTTATGTGGAAGCAGCAGTTTGTGTTAGGTCAGTCTATCCCTCCTTCCTTTTCCTGAGACTAAAACCTGCTCACAGCCTTGGCAGTTGCGAGCTGCAGCTGATTCCCCCCCCCTGCCTTTTCTTCTGTAACACACACGTGACCCTCAGCAGCAAGTTGATATGGCAGTAGGGGCGACCGCGGCCCCGGCGCCCATTAACATGATGTGGGATTGAGCGCTATGATGGCGCGCTCAGACCAAAAGGCGCAAGAGCATCAGGTTTACATGTTAATAAGTCTATGCAAAGGCGCGTTAAGGATCGCCCGCCGCTTCGCGTTTTGAGCACCTGACACGCTAGTGTAAAAAACTGCCGTGTTATGTTTTTTGTTTTTTGAGGCCGCTCGTTCGCCCCCATGTAGATTGCGCCCTAAGTGGTTGCCCACATTGACCATAGGAAAGTCCGCCTCTGATGAGAGAAGTTGGTTATCAAACTTATAGGATCAGTCTATAGGGTATCTTCCTCATGGCTTCATGTCAGACAGTGAATCACCATATCCATTCTCTATGTAGGTTCATGGTTCCAACAGCGGTCGTGTTGACTCCAGACCTCTTTCCCTACAGTAATCCTTTTTCTGCTCTACCACTCTCATGCAACACTACAACGCAAACTGGCATTTCCACTCTGCCCCTCCTTGCCCAGTTCTCTGCGACTTTCATGTGCCATATTACTTAGTATGCATCTGCCACTTCCTTATGCCTTTATGACCTCAGACAATGCCTTTGGGCTGAGGAGCATGCATAGGGGGAGGGTCAGGAATGTCATGACCGCTTACTCTTCCATGCCAGATTTTCCTGCCTGACTCCCTTAACCCAGGGATCGCCTTTAATTATCCTATATGTGCTGTACCAATAGTAGTCAGAGAGACTCAGCTGTGAGAAACAAATAAGCGAGGTGACCTGGAAAAAGAAAGCTCTGACTCTGGAAGGCCTGAAGGGTTTAAAAGGCGCTTTAAAGGAAAAAGGCTGGCAGTGTTTCAAGTATTGGCAATACCGTTCCCTTCAAAGTCAGCTGTGTTTGTTTGATTCAAGCATTCATAGCTCACATGTAGACCAGCAGATGCTATTTAAAGCATGACCATGAAAGTCTTGCTATCTGCCAGATACTTTGCTCTATTCGGATAAAATTCTGGAATTATCGAAGAAAGCAAGGAATTCATTGAACTAACAGGATGTTTTGGGCATCCACATGGCTCTCATTCTATAGGAACTCAATGCATGAGTTGAATAAGGCAGTTTCTTTCTGCTTCTTCCCTTGAGTGTGAGTAGTAATTTAATCAAGTCCACTGATTTTTCTAAAGGGCAGCCGCTAGAACCAACACAATTAACAAAATGGGTGACTCTTCTGCTCTTTGTTCCCATATCCTCATTTGAGCTCATCTCAGCACAATCCCCTCACGGCTCCTGACTCGATTTGCATTTAGAAAGTCAAATCTAGCCTCTCTCCTCTAATTATTCATAAACTTTAGGACCAAAGTAAATAGCACAAAGAGAATTAACCTAATGTTCTGATGAAACCTTTCTTTTAGGAAATTAAACGAGTGCATGGTTTAGAAGCAAGAGGCGAAAAATAGAAGCTAAAATGCTGAGGGTTCATAGTCGCAATTAAAACCAGTCATGTTTTCTTGGTTTCCCTGTCTGATCTATAGTTTTTGGCTCAATGACAAAGCATTTTTAAGTACACACTGCTGTGTCAGATTTTCCCTTTTGTTGTCCTCTGGGAGTCATCTTATCACTCTTAAATGTCAGCCTTTAATGAATGTTTCATCCAAAAGGGTCAGACCTCTTAGGGATTATTAGCAGGCCAACTGTGGCTCATAGATCCCACAGGATAGTTCAAAGTGTAACAGGGTTAATTAGCACGAATCACGACCTATACTGAAGGAAAATTTCATAATGAATTTTGAGCCAGGATTGGTAGTTTATAAGTTAGTCATTGAGGATTTAAGACAAATAATTCCACAAGTTAAATAGTGTAGAACTCCTATTTGTCTCAAACGTTTGATAGACATTTTCCAAAGCCAGTATATTTTTTTAGTCCAGTCTCAAAAAACACAATTATGTATGAATTACACAGAATACCAAAGATTTGGTGTAACTTTGGTGTTTCTCACTTTGTGGTGCCATCGACCACCACCCCTTATCTCCTTGGAAGCATGCTGAAGTTGTGCAAAATCCCATTTGGAGCCTTGCAAAGTGCAATCTTTTGTTTTACAGTGTGAGAGATTTATGTATTGCTGAACTTTTGAATTTAAATTATTCCTCCTTTCAAATTCAAGGGCATTGAATTACACCTGCTTTCGATATTGTGTATAATGCTGTTATCATGAATGCTTTTGGCCATTTGGATGTTGTCCATCCAAATCAAAACCTAAAGTTAGTTTTGCAAAATAAAATAAATTTCTTTTCATTGGAATAAAATGTCAACAAACATTTGGGACTGTTTCATGATACACAATGGCACAATCATACCAGATAAGGCACATTTCCGCGTACGTAATGGGTACATATATTCCAAACCTCATGAAATTCTTCCGTGGAGACTTTTATGTCACTATTGTTGTTAGGCAATGCGCCCACTAGGGGGCAGTGCAGAGTTTAGAGTTCACTTTTAATTCCTAACATTACTTTTAATAGCTTTTCATAATAATTAAATTAATAATTAAGGAGTGGATCTTAATAATGTATATTCTGAGAGAGAAAAATTAAACGAAGCAGTACAGTAGGCAGCCGTGGCCATTTGTTACATTTTGGCATCTGCAAGCTCTCTGAAAACTGAAATGTGCTTTAAAAAATCTTAAAGACAAAAATACATGACTTGCTTCATTTATTCATCTTCAGAGTCACCCATTAATTATGCAAACCACAGAAAGAATTCAAGATTGATCAAGCAATTAAACCCCAAAATCTATATTACTAGAAATACAAAAGCTTTAAAGACATCCTGCAAACATAAAGTCATTCAGACTAGTCCACAAGAGTTTCGGAAATGTGAGCTGTTCATTTTGCCAATGCAATCCTGTCCACATGTATACACTGGTCTGGTCATGCACTCAGTAGAAGATGCTCATTGTCTGGAGAACTGTTTTCTGCAGTGGTGAAGAGTGAGGTTTTAAGGTCAAACACAGATCAAGCATACACTCGCAGAGACTGATGCATGTGCAGTGTGGGTGACTGGTATGTTCGTCTACATGTGCACAGCCGTTTCCAGTAACCATTAAGCTTGTAGTTAGTTTTAGTTCATCTGCATTCGGCATTTTCTGCATGCATGAGTGCAAGACATGCTGAGAGGATTATTGGTCTCCCAACCTCACAGTATACTAACATCTGTTTTCCACTGAGTGCCTTGAATTATAGATCGACTCACCTGCTTTTAGCACACAGAGGCACAGCTTTACAGATGTACAGCACATATGCTGCACGCACATGTTCCTGGATGTCTGTCATTTTCTTTTAATGTCGTGGACGAGTAGGTCACTTTCTAGACTGGACTGTCATTTTAATTTAATACAACAAAAGATAGTAATAGGTTTTGACTTTCTTGAAGCAACCTTTTGAATTTTAGCGAATGCAGGTAGCTCTAATATGTTATACAATATGTATATTTAGGCTTGTTTTGATCAATTTTACTTATTATGATCATTTTAGAGCCTTTCAACCATGTCAGCCTAATATGTTATACAATATGTATATTTAGGCTTGTTTTGATCAATTTCACTTATTATGATCATTTTAGAGCCTTTCAACCATGTCAGCCTTTCTGAACTATTCTTTTGTTTTAAGCATCAAACTTCCATGAAGGTGTTGTGTTATCCAGCGGCATAAAATAGTATTTCTATTTCTGTAATATCAATTCCCAATTGAGATCATGTTGAGAGCTTTTCATATAAAAAGGCAAACCTCAGAAGCCACTTCCCCTCATGCATACTTCATGTTCTCTGATTCTTGTACTGTATTTCTACATCTGTATGAGTCTATATTTTTACTTTTACCTCTGAACAATGCAGCCTTCGGCTCTTACTAGGCATTAAGGTCTGTCAGATGAATCGGAAAAATCAGAGTTTGAAAGGGAATGAAAAGCTCTCAAAAAGCCACATGAAATCTTAAACACTTTTTTTCCCTTCCCCTTATTCATTTGGCTGGTGCCGCAAGCGCTGAAGAAGCGTAAAGTTATCACTCACAGGATCCACAGCACTTTTTTTTCTCTGTTATTTTGCTGGCGGGAACTTGTTTTCCTTGTTTTCTCTCTTTGTGAGAAATGTGGGCTGTAAAACAGATGAAACAAGAAATTTGTGAAAGCAAGTTTTGAAAAAAAGGAGTACTGGTATGGTTGAATAAACCCGACTGTGGTAAACGTGGTTCAGTGTTACAATGGATATGCTTTTGTTTTTCATTTACAGGTAATTTAAGCAAACTAAAGTCATGGCTGAAACTAAATCAGAGATACAAATCCCTCATTACTCAGACTTCAGTACATGTAAACTTTCTTTCTTCCTGTTTTTCACAATGGAAGTGCGTGACTGATAAAATCTTGCCTCGTAAATTCATAATTAGCCTCTTTGTCCTTGATCATTTTTAATGGACAAATAAAAGAATACAGCGCTTACCTTTTCATTAATTCAACCCTAATTTGTATTCTAGTTTGTAGCCAATGATCCCACTGGTGATATCAGGATAAAATGTCTTCAGGAGAATAACCAAGTAGCTGTCAAATGTTTATCTGGCACACCCATGAGGGATCTTTTAGCTATTTTGTAACAAGAAAGTCAACTGAAATTCAGTCAGTGAAATAAACATTTTCAAATGTTTCAACTTTTTTAAGTCTTTAACATCTTAAAATATTAAATGCTAGACAAGAAAGTCAACTGAAATTCAGTTGAATATACTGAATATACATTTTTCTATGAACTACCAGGAAAATAGGAAATCACCACAGTGATTTATAAAAGCACATGTAAACATACATTGAAATGCAATATTTAGGGCAAAAACAAGGGTTAGTACAATTCTAATGAGATTAAAAGGTGTTGAGCAGCTTTATTCTTCTTGACATTCAACCCTTGTAGACAAGCTTTGTTGCAATATCTTGCTAGTTATTGTGTAATTTAAGGCTTAGAGGACTATTCATCCTCAATCAGACCTGTTGCCACTGATTTTCAGTCTAGTTCTTGTGTCGGTACCTCAGCCATTTATTCCCAGTTCCCTTGCTGAAGAATGCCTGAATAAATAAAAACATATATAGATCTTCAGAATGCCTAAAGAGCTGTTGCTCAAAACCACTTTTAAGGAACACTATACAAGTTTCTGACCTTAAAACTTTGTGCTTCTGACTTGATTTGATGCCACAGTGACGTTCATTATGCACATTCTTGGAGCTGTCACTGTCCTGCTGCATCCTGGGGCTAAGAAACTGCACTTTCCAACTTTGTCTACCCGCCTGGAGCGTCACATGACATGTACGTTTTGTAAGTGGATATGAACACACTGACCGTTTTGGATGCGCATCATTGCTAAATCGGCAAAGCAAGCCAAGAGGACATAATAGGCGGAAAGAAGGAAACGAGGGAGAGAAAGTGACAGAAGTCACCTTCAGCCTGACTGACTGAATTAGCCTTCATTAGGGGGCGCCAAAGTGTGAAAATCTGCTAAGTTTAGTAGTGCAACTTTAAAAGAGTATGAAAATACTTGCGGCTTGGACAAAAATATGATAAGCGGTGACTCAAGGCTTCAGGACAGCTGGATTGTTTGTGTTGCAGTTGCACTGACAACAGGCCTCATCTTTACCATAGGCCACTCATCTAAAACGAGTGTTGAGCAGTTTCTTTAGCATTGATGCATCTATGAATGAATGAAACATTTTATTTGAATAGCCAGTGCACAGACAGCCTTGATGAAACCAAAATGTGTGTTTGTTTGTCGATGAGCACAAAGTGTTCTCTCTCTCTCTATCTTTTTCTCTGTGTCTGTGTCTAATGAGCTTACATGGAGATGTCCTTGGCAGATGGTACACCTACTGAACATGCTTTGTTTTTTTGGGCGTAAAAGTTCTGCACACACCACAGGAACATACCGTTTTAAAAAAAAATCAGTCCAGCAAATGTGGAATTAATTTCCAGCTCTGTTTGTGAAGAGGGAAAACATCTGTTTGCTTGACTAGCTGGCAAAATCCTTCAAGCATATGGATCAGCATCACAGAGGATTACACGTAAAGTCTTTTTTTGCTCCCATGCCCTAAAATTGAAAACCTCTCTCTCAGCAGAGGAAAAAAATAATTAGGAAAGAAAAACTTAGATTCAGAATCTTTCAGCCAAACCATCATTAGAAGTCAGATAAGACACTGATGCTCAGGAGGATGCAATCCCTTTTGAAACAGACCCTAAAATGGGATTGAGATCTGCAGTTCTTTGGACTGAGTTTAAGTATAAACACACCGCCCCAGTCACTTTTTCCACTTGACTTCTAGGAGCCGCAGGCCATCGTCAACACCAGAGATTCTGCATGAGCTCAAACTTTCCAGAAGCCTCTTGCAGAATATAGTTTAAAAGACGAGGTGGTACATCCCTAAATCATATATTTAAAATTTTTTGACATCACCATCATATTTCAGCATGGTTTCTTAATAAATCTTGGGAATGTAGAGTATATTTATGTATTTAAATGCACAGCGGAAAAGTTGAGACAGTCTTACGGCAGTTTGTCAAAATGACATCATTTAGCATAATTTATTAAGTAATGTTCTTGAACATGATTTTCTAGTTTGATTCGGCATTAGTATCGGCTCACATGGCATTTCAGGAAATTCAGGTTTTATGAGTTGAAAAAGTCTGTTGTATTTGAAGATTGGAGGATATTCATGAAACCCAAGCTTATCTCTATTCTGATCCAGTTTTTAAAAGTTTACTATAGTTCAGCTTTGGTTTCATGAAGTTTTTGTTCCTAATACAAATCATTAGGTTGTGCAGGGGTTGAATTGCCATTTTCTTTTTTATGGGGGTTGGAGAGGATGGACTCTGTATGCCCTGCAACTACAATTCACAGACTACTTGTCACAATCACAATTTAGGTAGTTACAACACTGAAAAATGAGGATAACCTATTTATTTCAAATTAATGTGATTATATTTTGGTGACTGGTCTTTACCTTGTGAAAACCTTGTGAAAATGCCCAAGTGCAAGTGTTGTTCTGCATCGACACTGCCATGTTGTAGATATTAATGCAGCATTTACACAGTATCATCATAGTATCAGTCAGTTAAGTTGTGAAAAATAACATATACAGATAATCAAAGAGATAAAGCAAAGAAAAAGTCAATTTAAAACAAGATATGTTATAGTATGTTAACAAATTTCATTAGGAAATGACAAAAGAACATTTATCATAGGTATAATACATAGAATGCAGTTTATGAAGTGATATGTTGATGTAAATTAAATATAAGGTTCATTCTACGAGAATAAACACAAAATAGCTATTTTAGTTTTGTGATAAAATACAATCAGAGACACCGTTTTTGATAATATAATTTTTTTTAATTATTTGTTTTTACATGCTGAACCTTTTCACCCTTTAAAGCTCTATCCAGGAAAACAATTTGGAAGAAAGTCACACTTTTTAAACTGAAGTCTTCTTTTTGGCCCTTTGACAGAATATTTTGAAAAGAAAATAGAGAAAAAAAGTGTTTTTTATATTTACTATTTATTACTGTGTGATATTATTTCAGAATTAGTTCAGTCTTCCACTTCCTGGTATCTATTTGGGCATAGAACACAAGATCTGAAGTTTTTTCTACCATAAAGTGATTCAAAATGTCTCTGAAAATGTACATATCAAATATATGTTTGGCTTTATTGGGTCAACTGCTCATAATCCATACAAATTTGGAAGATAAGACCATGTCAGACCACTTTAAGATAATCATGGTAATGCTAGCATTCTCAAGCTAGCTCTAAGTTGATATGTATTGTCGCCTCAATCTTCCAACATTTCCGGATAAGGTGACTAAGGTTTTCTTGGGTCAGGGCTGTAAGAAATTCTTCTTAAAAGTCATGCCCAATAATTACAGAGCAACAGGTCCTGACAGCTTCCCTGCTGAGTTTTATAAACATTTCAGGAAAATAACACCTTTCCTCAGTCGCGTCATATAGAATCAGGATGTCCTCTGGCTGGGTGTGTTTCCGAGGTAGACCCATGTGAGGGCCATAGGCTGCACTGAACTCACTTTTAATGCAAAACAATGACAAGTTCAGACAAAGGTTAAGTGAGGCACACTGGTGGTATTTTCAGGTTGCAGTGCTGTGTCTGATGCACTCACAATTCCATGGTATCTACCCCAACTTGCTAGTTGAATCTGCTACTTTACTATGGTCTCAAGTGTTAGCTGTTGACTTTTGTACCTTAAATTTCAGCTACATGATGACTGACCTCAAAACCAAGAAAGCCTTCACTGTAATTCTACCCAACTGCACCATTCTTCGAAGTGAAAACATTAACCCCTACCATGAAAACTACATATATTTGCATGAAATTGTACATTCTGTAGGAGTCCACGAAGATAATTTTCTCAGCCTCTGTTTATACTTTATACATAGTGACAGCAAACTCAGGTCATGGGAAAGAAAAGCATTTTGGACACAAATTGATAGCAGATGTGATGTGTGTGTGATGCCTTTTAGAACCCGACCAAATGATCACTTTGGATTTCCGTCAACAATTGACTGAGCAAATGTTTGACAAATTCTGAGTTGTTGCTATTATACGACTGCGGCGGGGGTGAAAACAATAAGTCGGTTGCTTTTTGTCAGAGAAATGGAAAAGCCTGGATGCTGATGCAGTCATTTTTGACTTGCTGAGAGACCACAGATGTGGACCGGCACACCCTGCTTAAACCACACAGTGGATATTTCCACTCACTGAGGACATGAAGAATTTTAACTGGACTACTTCAGGCGAAACAGAACAAGTAGGCCAGTTTTTTTTCTCCGTTTCCCTCAATGGTGATCAAGCAGCATTTTCACTTATACTCAAAGGAGTATAGATAATTCAAAGAACATTTGCAAGGTATTTATAGCTTAGTTTTCAAATAAGAAACGTGCTTCTACTGTATGTGCTTTAAAGAAAGCTGGCATTGATTCCAGGATGTTTCATTCATCGCAATGACGAAATGTTCTCCACATGAATATCTTTACAAACTTTCTAGAATAGAGCACTACATCACCCTAAATTGGTCTTGAACACACTTTAAATGTCTTTTGACTCTGGTATTTTTGCTTTTGAGATCTAATATCTACACCAGACCGAGGTACAGATGACTATAAATGAAGTCCAACTCCCTCTGTTCATTGTTGCTACAGCTTCTTCTCCATCATACAACACAGCCCGCATAAATTTGATACTGCTTTGTATAGAAATTTAATATCAAGCCATTCATTCTGCCTCACAGAAATGCCTACAGTCATTAGTCTGTAGATATGATATACTGGAATTTTTTATTTGCTTACCCTACAAGTAAACAGAAGGATTTCAGTTGCACTCGTCTACCAGATGGATTTTAGATATATTATATCTGACTTTGTCCTTGGGAATCTACTGGCAGAATCTTATGTTGTCCAGTAGGGTAATTATGTTATCTAATTTTCTTTATGAGATAAGTTAAATTAATTAGAAATATAAAATTAATTGAAGGACATCAGACTTACTTCTTAATTAACAAAGTGGTAGAAAAAATACGATACCAGTAAAAAAAGACCTATTCACAAATGTGCTGTGACAGCCTGGTCTCAAAAAATTCTGTGATAACTGTTTTGGATTTATTGCAGACTCGTTGTCAGTGGGTACACTGGCTTGTGCGTTGTTGTGTCATTTTAAATTTACTAAAAGAGAAGCAGCAAGTTTATAATGAGAATAAATATACATAATGAGCATGAAGTGGCTTCACATTTGTATGCCATTACAAGAAGGCTAGACAACCTTTTTTAAAGTTCGGGGGTAAAATTCGCTTTTCAAGGTGGAAAACTATAGGCCTACTTTAGTTTAACTTTATTAGCATGCAGCTAATTATGTTTTGCTAGAATTAGTAATGCTACTGATAATGCTCTCCATGAAAACTAGCTTAGAAAAGCTTTGACAGGATTAGTTATTTGGGTTCTTTTATATGAAACATTTCCTCTCTCAATCTGTATTCCTAGTTTTGTTGCTGTTCCAAAGTAGAAATGCTAAGGCATGGTGCTAACAGCTAATTCTGCTCATTTAACTATAAAATGAAACACTGGAATTGTTGACATGGAAAAATCTTGCAGTAAATGGACATGAGCTATAATATGCTATTTTTAAGAATACATAAATAAAATAAAATGCATTATTTTACTGGTATATAATAAACTCTTTACAATTTTTTCCATGGAAAGAGAAGAGCATTTTGGGGGTGATTTAACTCTACCAAAGACACTTTATCATTCTTAATTCTAAAGATTCTGACAGTTTTCAAGCAACATTTCATTACGGCCTCAGAATAATGTTATTAATATATATCACACAATTAACCCCTCACTCATTGCAACTGATATATCTGATCCCCCGCCTGTAGGCGAATACACAAAATTGCTGCTCGCCCATCGCCAAGAAAACAGGAAGAAGTTGCATCAACATAATGTCTGATTGTGACAAGAGCGGGTTGGAAGCATTCAAAAAACCCTGTTGGCAATTTAAACAGGAAGTTTGAGAATTAAATACCAGAGATGGAGGGATAAGTTTGCTAACCTCTCTATCTCAACATCAAGCATGCATTTGTTGTGGTGACAATTTCAGTTTAGGCACCCAGCTTTTAGCAAACCTAAAGCTAGGTCTTTCATATTTTGAAATGTAATGTAATGTAATCTATCGGCAGTTTTCCTGTGATTAATCAGATTTAAAATTGAAATCATTTGGCAAACCTAATTCATTTAAAAACTTCTTAGCCTACTTAAAGGAGAAGTCCACTTTTTTGCAAGTGGGGCCTTAATTATGATGTAAACTGAAGTGTACACCTATGGTACTTTTTGGAGATTTGGATCCTTCCCCGAGATATTTGTTTCAAATGCCAAACACCAAAACGCCATACATGGAACAGTATTGGGCGTGCGTTTGCGATACTAAATCAGTTAAAAATCAGCTATTTTTTAAAATGTCTGTGTAAATACCGTAGTATTCATTCCGTCCCAGTG
>JAVQJG010084997.1:0-18057 GCA_036024015.1 Craterocephalus amniculus | reverse complement strand
CACACACACACACACACACACACACACACACACACACACACACACACACACACACACACACACACGTGAAATGAGGCTGAAATTAAGTTGCCGTAATGTGTTTGTGTGTTAAGGCAAGCCACAAGAGGAATCTTATTAAGGAGGGAATACAACACCACAATAAGCGCAATTAAGAGAGTTTTGATGAAAAAACAATCAAGCAGCACACCAACTTGGTTTTAATTTGCTGTTTTCTGTTGTGTGTTGCTCAGTATTGTCTTTTCATACAGAGAGTCTGGATTGTTTTGCTGCACAGATGAGTTAGGAGATGAGTGTTTATGGTCCTTATCCAGTTACAGCTCAGCTAATGAGGCATGCTTTCACATTCTCCCCATGTTGGAAGGGTGAAGGCAGGAGAAATACTGATTCTCAAGCCAAAACCTTTAACTTTAATTAAAAGAAACAGATCCCATAACAAAAGTTATCAGCTTTCTTTGCCAATTCTGTTTCTTTTCTCATTGTTTCTGTAACTTCACATTAAAATACTTACAGTATACTAGAGGAAAACATTTAAATTTTTGTTGTAATAAAAATGTATTTAGCTTACCTCTTTGTGCACTCACAGTTCCATATTACTAGAACTGTTTTTCAATGTGTTTGAACACTGAAAAAAAAGAAAGATATGACACCACCACAGCCATGGACCTGCTAAAACCAAGTATTTTTTACAGTGCCTCTCATGGTACTGCCTAACATTTATTAGAATTTTTGCTTGATGGCTCAACCAGTTCAAGTTCAGGTGTGAGATATCCATAAAACAGCAGCTTGACAAACCATTCAGGACTGGACTGGGTCAGCATGTGAAGAAGGAACCTACTGCCTGCAGGAGTGACTGAAATGACTTAAATACTTATAGCGCAATGTTATGATCTGCCATTCAATACTGCAGTTGTTCACAGAAACTGAGCTTAATAAACTTACACAGCCTGTGAAGTTAGCTCTAGGAGAAACGTACTGTACCAAAAAGGAGGCACTCCATGTAGAAGAGGAGGATGAACTCCTTAAAACAAACCAGCTGTTCAACATGGCTGATAAGGGAAATATATTTTATCCCTGTGGCATTCTGGCAAAGCATGACATTTTCTGTGATAAATAACCCAATAGACTAATCAATTTTGTAATCGGTGTGTTAATTAGCTGCAATATCATCAGTGTCAAACATAGTTTGCAGGAAATCAAGACAAATAAAGATTTTTTTGCATCAGTAGAATACCTGAAGGTTCCTTTGGCAACATGCTCCTGTGGTAGCTATAAGTTCATTTAAAGTTATAGACGTGTGCAACATTCAGTGTCATTTAAAAGGTTAATGAAGTTTGTCTGCTGAGGGTGTAAATCACTCAGATAGAATTTTCCATGCAACTTTCATCTAAGTTACATCACCCAGTATCACACATGTAGCAGTCAAATGCAAATCTAACGTCTTGTTTACAGAAAACATGTCTAAACACGAAGTCACTTCAAAAACCTTGATATGTAGAACAAACATCAAGATCTTTTTTTTATTATTATTCATTTAATTACTAACTACTAATCTAATAAAAACTATATACTGTAACCTAGGAACATGTTAGGATTTTTTAAATATTTGATACAATTTATAATGCAAGGATGCGTTTGTACTGTTAATCGTAGTTAATCCGTCCTCAAAAAGAGAATTTTTCCTGTCCATCATTCTTATCCTCCATAAAATTTAACAATCTAAGTTTTGTCTTAGTGAATGGTAAATATGTATATTTCAGGGGCCAGTGGTTTCTGGAGCAAAACTCGATCTCTCCATAAAAAATTAAGAGCTGCTGTATTACATGAATTTCCACCATAGCAATGAATGAAGTGTCTGTCTGTCCATGCTATTCATTTTTAGTTATTTCCATGTGCCCATATGTTGTGTTAGTTTGGTTCAGCTTTGGTTATATTTCATATTTTACCTCCAGAAGTTCTGATTGAGGTTCCTGTGTTTCACAAGGTTTTCTATGTTTTGTTTTATTTTAGTTTAGTTTTCCTTTTATTTTAAGTTTCTTTTTCTGTTGGGCTACTGTTGTAATATTATAGTTTTGTAACACAATGATATTGTGGTTACATCTGGTCCTTGGTTACTCACTGCCACACAGGCTACTTGTTTGTAACTGGCCTACTCCAGGTTTTCTGGTGTTCAGTGCCAAGTTTTTGTTGTTGCTACCTGTGTCTACCACTCATTTCTGTTTGCTACATTTTTCTGTTATCAGGTTTCTTGGATTTCTTGCCACTGCAGTGTTTTTGGTTTTATTAGAAATGTCCTTCTGGTGTCTGCTTGAGTCCTGCTCACGAACTCTAAAAAAGTTTAAGGTTTTCCACCAAATGATGGTTTGTAACATTGGCATAACAGAGCTAGCTTCATGCTAGCAACAGTGTGGTTTCATAAAATAAAACGAAATGTCAGACTGCAGATGAGAAACCTGCTGAATTAACAAAGACCGCATAAGAAGAGAATGACTCAGTCTTTCTTTACCATAAATAGGTTGATGTTTCTGCCCTGCAGCTTCTTTACAGGACCACTTCAATGGATCTATAATCTTCTGCCATGGCTGCTTTAATAAGCCAGCAACCCACATGTTCTTTACATTAGCAATGGTAGAGGAAGAAACTAAATAAACTAATGAAATTGGATCTTTGCTGAGCTTTATTTGAACAAAGGTCATATTGATATCATATCCAGATATCCAGCTCCAATAAGTTATATTAAATCCACCGTCTTTCACTCAATAAATTTCTTCTGGTAGTCTTTGCCCCCCTATGGTGACCAAACAGCATCAAATAATTGACATCATTTGTCATAATTGTAAAAGCTACAAAAAATATCTAAATATTGGCACAAACTGTTAAGCTACCGGTCTGTGCAGTGACATTTAAAACCCTGTTCAGGTCAAACCGCATGAACGATTCCTTTTTCTGACACTTCTCTGCATCACCTCTCACTGTCTTTCTCCCCTTAATTATAATCGGCTCCTCTCCTGATTTGGACAGTCAGATGTGGATAGAGCCTGAACATGACACCTATGCCTGGCCTTCACAGCTTATAGATTCTCTCCTTTGTTCACACTTTCAGCTCCCTTGCCCCCCTCTCCTCCTCCTTTCGGACCCTGTCACCCCTCCAGGTTACATTTCTGTCCACCACCCTGGAATCTTTTTCACACTAGGATTATTCCCCCCTCAGCCTCCACAAACGTCCAGCCTTCACTTTAGTGTTATATTCCTCCCTAAACCTTAATCTTTATGTGCTGTCTCTTATGCTACCATAAACCTCCCTTTGGCCTGATTTTCATCACAACCTCCTCCATCTTCAAATGCTCAACTGCATGGAAAAATTTCATTTCAGTCACAGATATCTCTAATTTTTCAACACTCAATCTGTCTTTTCATTCAGTTTCAGGGGGGATTTTTGAATTGCTGCCATGCAATCAACTTAAACACTGTGCTAACATGGATCTAAATGGGAGGCACATAACATGTGAACAAAGTGCCAAGGACAGAAAAGAAATGCGTACTGTATGCAGAGCTTGCATCCTGATTTCTACCCACCTTTTCAAATGGTTATGCTTAAATCTGAGCTAATCCTGTGAGGATGTGCATCTGTCTGTTGCTCAGTCTCCATGACCTTCTCTCATCCTCTCCCATTCTCTCTCCCCTCGTCTTCCTCCTTTGTCTCTGTATTCTGGCAGGTCTCCTGCATTTTGCCTGAACAAAAAGGCAAGCCAAAAACACCCTCCTCTGCATCGCTCCCTCTGGTACTCTTCTCACCCTTCATCCCTTCCTTCCTCCTCTTCCCAGTTTCCTTTCTCTCTTTACTTCATTGCACCTGATGAATCTGCTGTACTGATTTTCTTTTATTTCTCTCTTTTTAAAAAAAAAACTGGCATTAATGTAATCCAAATTAACATTTATCATAAGAAGGTGAAGCAGTCTGTCTTCTTCTTTTGCTCTGCCCCAAAGTGTGCACAGCTTCAACTTCTACCCACTTCCTTTTGTATCCCTCCCATGACCAGCCTTTTCCTCAACTCCTCCTCCAGTATTGTCATGCACGGCTGCCTGGAACATAGCGACAGCCCAGTGCTCCACCACCGCTGTCCAAATCAAAGCCCAGATAACTGTCGGAGTGGGAATGAATTCAGTCTGAACGTGAACATCTTTTTCACACTTGGGCACCTGCTTCAGTATTTACAAACACAGAGAGGTGACAGTAAGGATGGGCACATGTCTGCTTAAGTGTATTTGTGCATGCGAGAAGGCAACAGCGTGGGCACTCGCTAAGAGCATCTGGTGTGTGTTTTTAAGTATCTGAGTCAGAAGTGTGTGTTCACGCCTTTGGGATTTTGTGTATGTGTGTGTGGCTACATTAAAGCCTATCAAGCTGTGCGCTCATGTGTGCGGATTTTTCCAAGTGTGAATGACTATGTGTGTGAGTGTGTCTGAGTAAAATCCACAGCTTCACTCCTCGATCATAATCCGCCCTCCTTCCCTCCATCACCCTGTCTGAGTGGTCCCACCTGGGGTGTCATTACGTCCTCCACCTGGCTCCCTCCTCACTGAATGAGACCAGCCTTTTCTTCTGCCCTCCATCAACCAAGCCCTGTCAGACATCTAACGTCACACAGCCCACACACAGACAAGGAAGGGGGAACTGAGCATAGCCAGATCCTCTACAGGGTCACTGGGAGCACGAGAGATGGACAGCACATTGGAACACAACACTGGCACAACTATCATCAGCAGCCACAAAAACCACAGGGCTCACTCATGGTGTAATGCACAGCCACGAAAGAGGCAAAATAATCACAGTGCACATACTGAAACCTCCGAGAGGAAAAAGCCTGATTAAATTTACACAACACAACATTTCCTGCAGCACAAATCAAAACGTTTACTCAGACTGGGTGAGGGGTAGTGATAGAGTGACCCCTGGTGGTGAAACTTATAACAGCAGAACAAAAAACATGGGGGCTCTCCTAAGTAGATGGAGCTTAGAAAATGTCAGAGTCCTGTTTAAAGGAAGAAATAAATGCCCCCCCGCCTCCTCACGCTCTGAAAAGATGTGCCCAAGTTCATGCTGATTTTTTAAAAATGAGTCTTAATGCTGATCTCTGAAGCAGGGAGGAGACCGCTTCCAGCTGCGATGGCTGGTAATGATAAGGCACTTCCATCTGCGGGTGTTTTCTGGGCTTGTTCTTTGCTTTGGGAGAAGTCTATTATGTCAGACTATTGGGCTGTGACCACGATTTTTCTGACAGCCCATTTCAACTCCATTAGACCCTGTTTCTACCTGTCTATCTGTGCTCCTGTCATATAACTGCCTGTTCGGTCTGTCTGCTCATCACGTTGCCTGGGTGTTTGGCTCCATGCGGGCAGCCAAGCATAACTTGCAACAACCCAATGAGGCTTGGAAAAACAGCTACTGTATGCAGAAAACTGTTAAGGGTAAGTAAGCTTGGGAAAGCAGAAGTCTGATTACACACACACACACACAAACTTGGAAATTAATTAACACACAGTTAACATAATTAATGGATTAGCTCACACAAAATTGGAAAGTAAGTCCAGGGTAGGCGTAGATTACTGTGCTAAAGTCTTGATCCCCCCTTCATTTCTTTATATTTTGTAAGACTTTCTTGTCATTTTCAAGTGATCTTGAGTAGAAGTTCCACAGACTTTCTAATAGTTTTTCAATGTTTATCTTTGAAGAGTAACAGCTTTCTCACTCATTCTCATTCTAGCGTCTGGACCTGACCATTTTTAAATCAATGTCTTCATCCTCTGAACACTGACCTGTGATTCTTTCAAGAGTGAAACCACAGAATTTTTTTATATAGCATACAACTTAGCAAGGTAAGCATTTTTAGTTGCATCTATAGGCATTCTGTAGTAAACACATTATTTGTTCTTAATTCTTTAGTTGCATTAGTAAACCTAACAAACCATGGTGAAAATTAACTTTGATAGGATTCAAAGAGTCAGTTTGGACCGTGAAGATGCTTTCAGAGAGTTACTAGCCAAATATTTGATCTTTGTCTGCATGATATGTGGTAGGAATTTAAAGAAATTGACAAAGAAGATGCATCTGAACTTAATTGCTTAATTTACTGTTCAATGAAGCCACATCAGAGATGGTCTCCATGCAAGGGGGCTGTTCAGGGAAATGGGAAAAATTTTAAGTGCATCATTATATGTTTAAATTGGACAGTAAACAGAACAAAAGACAGCCAACAGCATAAAGAGAGCTTTGAAATTTTCTTCAGCAAACCTGGAGGACAATTCCTGAAAACTAGTTAAAGAGTTTACAAGAAAAAATGTCTAAGGAGATTCAGATTGTGTTGCAAAATCAAAATGGTCTTATCAAATACTGACTTTCAAACTTATTCAATTTACACCTTTTTCCCATTTTTCTGGCAACATGAAAATGAATTAGAGGTGGCTCAAAAGTTTTCTGCAATACTGTGCCTGAAAGCTGACAGAAATATGTGAGAATAATGACATTTAAACAAAAGTGAGTGCATGCAAACAACACATACTGGATACCCTGCATTTAACACTTCTTGAATTAGAAGCAGTTTAATAGGTTTGTCATCTGAAATAATAATAAACATGGCATATCACAAAGGAAGGAGTGCAGATTTGTAGAGTTTAGATACTGAAAGGAAATGTTTCTAAATGCTGTAGAAAGACATACAGGTGTACAACCAGAATAAAAATCTGGAAGACAGAAAATAAGCTTTGGCATAATCAGAAAAACTGAATCACAACTGCACAGCTTTTCAAAATAACTAAAAACAAATAGATTAGGTTAATCTCCTTAGTTTTTATATTTCTGTTTTTAATTGTTTATCTCATGTTAAAGATGCATTTTGAAGCTATGCAAAGTGTCAGAGAACAGACGGGTCCAAACTAAACCTTCAACTCGCAACAAGCCACACAGAAAAGGGACACAAAAAGCATCATGTGTGGTCAAACATGGATTCAGGCTCTCTTGTAATGAGGATGAAATTTAAAAATGGAAAAGTATGAAAAAAATATAGCAGGATAAGATCACATTACACTGATATTGTCAACTAGAGATGGGCCTTTTAAAGCCAGCTATTTAATTCAGTGTAAGTCTTCTTCTGAGGAAATGAGTAATGACATGTGACAACAGGACACCTCAGAGAATACTTTTTTCTCCAAACTGAGTGATGATAAACAGAAAAAGCCCGTCAGCAGCCTAAGATTGATAACTTTGGAACAAATATCCAACAACGACGGTGTCACTCTTATTGCGGTTGATATGAAAGGAGGGGCAGTACGGGACGTGGATAAACTGCAACGAAGGAAGGAACACTGAGGAGATGAGAGATTACCTGAAAAGCAGGTTGATGTCAAAAATGTTTGTCAAAACTGCTTGTCTTCATAAACACCAGCATGAACTAATAGTTACTGATTCATGTCCTGAAGTTATTGTGTGATAACTGACACTTTTCACAATTTTTACAGCTTTTACATTTTACTAACAAGAATGAACCCGATACTGTGTGAAGGCACTTCTTTAGCAGGTGCATTTCTAGCTCTCAAGGTTGCCTGCAATCTCTTTCTAATTATAAATTCTCAAATACAAGAAGCTGTCTCACTTCATCAGTTGGCCTGACAACTTAAAGCACACAAAGACCTCCGGAAAAGAAACCAGTCAGTGAGACAAGGTGTGTGTGTGTGGCAAGCAGGGTTTTGTGAAAAGATGTACATCACTGCCTCCTGTTTTGTGTTAAATTCTAGCCAGTAAAACTTGGATTTTAAAGTGATACTTCATCAAATGAGAAGAAAGTCTTGGCTACAGGGATATTTTGTGCAAATCAAAGTACTGCCAAAGCATCTTTTGCAGATGATGCGTTCAAATTCATGTGGACAAATCGTAAAAACAGATGGCTTATATAAAAAAACAGAAATTACATATGTGTTTTTTCATATCTAACAGATATATAATAAGATATTTTATTTATTTAATTTTAAAATGCTCCAGAGCAGGAGGAAGGATGAAAGGACACATGGCGCTGAGATTGGACATAATCTGCTGTCGACACCTTTCACAGAGAACGAAGAATGCTGTTAAACACAAAGTAGTGGTTGGTACCCTAATTGGAAAACAAAACCACAATGTTTATATATATATCACTTAAGTGAACCTTTCCACTTAATTGATTTAATCAAACTGTGATTGCCAGCATTAACCTTAAAGGGAGATTAAAGTTCAATCTCTGCTACTGATGAGCTCCATGGAATTGGTCAAACTAAAACAAACTCATCCAAGTGCTCATGTGACTGCTTCTATTCTGAGGATTTTACAGCTTGCTTGGCTTTTATCTAACACCACAAACACACCGAGTTCAAATCAATCATAACAGAATAACCAGGAAATTTACTGTGGATTTGTCAAGACATTCAAAATCATCCAGTTGTCTGATCACTGAGCTACACACATCCTCCTGAAACTAACTAAACCAATCTCACAGCCGGGTTAAACTCACGTGGTGAAGGCAGGATTGTACTTGGCTCCCAGGTAGTATGAGTAAAGGTTGAACATGCCGATCATGAAGGCCACAAATACCATGATGAATATGACCATGAACTTGAAGATGTCTTTGACCGTGCGCCCCAGTGAGATCTGCAATGGCCCGAAGCTCTCGTTGGCCGGCAGGATGTAGGCGATTCGTGAGAAACTCAGCACCACAGCGATGGCGTAGAGTCCTTCTGAGATGATCTGAGGGTCGGATGGACGCCACTTGTTCCTGGCTGGAAGAGGAGGAGGACAGAATTATTGATTTAACACTACTCTTCCTATACCCGTTACTGCCTAAAAATACTAAACTATGTATAATAAAACATTCTGATTTGCTACTTGCTTATACACACATTGCTTGATCATCACATTCCTTCAAATTAGAGTTTCCAGAGGACACTTAATGCTGCAGTGGTATGTAAAGATCTGCAAAAGATGTTGCCTGGGAGCATAATCACAGCTTTTCAGGAACATGAACTTGAAAGGTCTGACAGTAAGAGGGTGGATTAAATGAGGAGGGAAAAATGAAAAAAGTTGGAGAGAGGGGAGGAGCAGCAGGAGGGAAGGCAATTAGGATGAGCTGGGTGGACTGCAAAGAGACAGGATAAAGGTAAGTGTGTTCAAGAAGCAGCAGAGACAAGAACAGAGGGTCCATCTCAAAAGAAGATGTGCATGTTGAAGAAAAGCTACTTCATTTGAAAGAAAATAGCTCAGTCTCGTATAAGAAAAAAGATTACATTTCACAGTTTTGTTATATCTGTTAAAGAACGAGAAAACATCTCTATTTCCTGACGTGTTTCTATTAAATAAAAAATAAAAAATCCAACCACCAGGTGTCACCCCTGACGTAACTTCCATTGCTGGAGCACTAAAGCCTGCAGTCTGTAGCACTTCTTAATATCTCCTAGCAGGTCTGGTCACTAAATGCAGGCATCCTCCTCAGAGCATGAACACCTTGTAAATTTTCACAATAATTTTTGCAATTAATTTCATTGGAGGTACATATTTCTGCTGAGTAATTTAAACTTGAATACAGCAGTTCAACTGCAAGCTTTGCTGTGGTTTGTGAATAAAATGATGATTGAATAGGAGCCTATGGGCACAAATAACTATAAATCTGCGGGTAGCCTTACAACAATTAGATTGATCTAACTGATACACACAGCTTCTGTTGTCAGCTTCTAATCACCCGTTCACAGTTGACGGTAGGACATGTCTCAGTCAGAAGTGGACAGCTCTGAGTTTAACAGCTCGTATTTGTACTGTATACTGGGTGACCACATCTAATTTCCATGTTTTGTATTTGTACTGTATACTGGGTGACCACATCTAATTTCCATGTTTTGTAGGATAATCAGCATTAGATTATCCCTGTTAGACCAGAGTTCAGGAAATTGCACTGATCCATCTTCACTAAGACAGTGCAGTCCTTTGCAGGGAGACAGTTAGAGATGCTGCTTGTCTCTTTTTTTGCTCATTAACACTAACCAGAGGTCCCGTGATGTCATTGTGTCCCGGTGTGTCAGCTCTCCTTCACACTGAGACATTGATACAGCCATATGACTACCTCCACTGACGGCTCAGAGGTGCAAAAACCCTTGCTCTCGCTCATAGCTGTACCTTACAAGCAGATGGAGAAGCATAACGAAAATGCTTCAGTTACAGCTTTAATAAGCTGTGTAAGAAGAGCTCTAAGTCGCCATCCACTTAAAAGGTCTTTATTTCCACCTGTGGAACTGGCTGAGAACTTAACGCTAAATGAATGCCTATAAAAGCCCCGAGTATCCGATCCAGTGCAGAAAACTACAAACCAAAATACAGTAAAAATGGGTGAAAGAAAAGCAATGCCCAACCATCAGCAGCCATCCAACAAGTCTGACACAAGTCTGTTGTGTGCATACAATAACAAGGGAGAACATGAACATTCTTCAGCTGAGAACGGTCTGGTGCAAAACAGACACAAATCACTCTATGTTTAGCTTTTGCTATATGTAATCAAATCCTTATGGAATGTTGTAATCTTGAATTTGTTTCCTTGTAAGAACATATTAGCCTAGCTTCTCCATTAAAATTCCACCTAGATTAACCAAAATCAAAATGCGATGACCGCTGTCTTCTGGCAGTAAAACACTGACTACTCATTAGGACCTCATACAAACTTACAAAGAAAGAAGAAAAGAAAGTTTTCACACAAATACTTGTTTGATTAAACGCTTGTTATCACTCACAAATGCAGCACGAGAATGAAGAGTTCCAGAAAAGTTTTGCATTTTCAAATTGGTCTTTTCTGAGGAAAATAGGGGTTGATGGATATGTATTGAAGCATTGCTGTATAAACAGAAAACAATTTCCTTAAACATCAGAGGAATAGGATAAATATCATGAGGACTAATATTAACAAAGGCTGAGCAAGCAGAGTAAGCAGCAAAAACAAGAACTTTAAAGAACTGCAGGAAACAAAAAATATTTCAACAAATGTCCAGTAATGCTGTTTCCATTACTGGCATTAGCAGTGTTTCTGACCAAACGGCATACCGTAGGTGAAATAAGCCACTTCGTCAGGCAGTGATGCGTTGCTGAGGTCTTCATCCGGTACATGCATGTCTACGTACTGCTGGGCTTTGGACGCCTTGAGGAAAGCCATGAACCGAGCTGTGAAGGATGCCACGAAGATTGACAACATTCCAAAGTCTAGAACGTTCCAGAGGTGCATGATGTACTCTCTGGGTCCGTCGCTCCAGATCTCCTTACACTCGGACCAAATCATTCCTGAGGGAGGACACATACATACGTACGGTACACAACAATTATCACATGTACATGCTGGAGAAAGTCAAAAACTACATGAAATGAGCACAAAAAGCACCACGATAAGGAGGCGCTCTGAGGAACCAATGCAATTATTGACACATTCATGCATGCAAGTACAGTATAAGCACACCAAGAATTGGGTAAAGAGAAATATGATTACAACAAAGCTCATTATTCAAACCAAACCCTTGAGAGGCATACTACTCATACCTCAGGTGGATGCAAACAAACACACACATAGTGGAAAACCTAATTCCTTCCATGAAACCACTCGGTCTTCTATCTTTTGGGGCCAAAAAAAGGAAAATTGCTTTGCAAAAGACATCCTGATCAGTATTGTTTCTGCATCAGTCACGGGCCTTCAAAGCATGCTACAGGAATTACAATTATGTATTCTAACAAAGCCACCAGCCACTGCACACTCACACACATGCACCCTGTAGCACAGACACATAAACAAACAGCTACTGCCAAGAATGACCATGTTGAGGGAATGAATGACACCAACAACATCAACAAATAAAACATAACCACATGTGCGCCAACATACACACATGTAATAGTGTTATGTGTGTGTGATAGAAAGGAAGAACATCAGCAGATGGGAAACAGCTGAGGCCTGACATATACTGCCACTGGCAATTTATCCTTCCAGTTTGTCTTTATTTGTCACCCGCCTCTGTTTTCTTGCTTCCGTATGGTTTTTGTGGACAGCACACTCCACACTTTGCTCTTCTATATGTCTCCCTAAGCCACTCATAACTTTCCTTCGGCACTATCTCTCCAAATAATATTTTCTCAGCAACACATTTCAGGTGAAACTCAAAATTTCCTCCCAACTTATCATTAAGGCGAAGCATGGCCAGTGCTGAGAATTTCAGATTGAAGTGGATCCATGCTGAAGGTAACCTTTGTTTGATCTTTGGAAGATGAAAAGAATATGCTGTGCTGTACTACTATAATGTTGGCTTTCATCCACGTGGTTGGTGGTGCTGTATAAAACTTTGATTATGCTTCATATCAAAGAAAAGTGAAAAGTGTTCAGACCCTTTGCATAGAGGATGTTTAACAAAAAAAACTAGAAGCATTGATTACCTGCTTCTCTTGAATGTATTTTGAGATGGATAATATCAAACTGATTATCAAATGTAAATTCACACAGAATGAAATGATTTGTAAACGATAAATTCAATTTTTGACAGATAACTTGGACGTCATGTGGTTATAAAATGGTTTAGAACACATTGGTTTGAGCATGTGTTGCTCCAAGCACTTCCTTGCTTACTAATAATAAAGCAGAACTATGCAATTCCAACTCGGAGCTCCCCCTACTGGTCTGATTTGAGTTGTATGGCTCATACATCCCTCCCCCCACACCCCCACAGCACACAGACGTCCTCTCTACCTGTCTCTTCTCCATTGTGATACCTGAATATGTTTCTAAGTCTCTAGTAGCTTGTTGATGCTACTGTACGTCACTATGTCAGTAGCAGCAGCTGTCCTCTCAAAGCAGAGTCCTGCCTGTCCTGCAGCGGCGGTTTTACCCGCGTTTTGCAGGTAAATATTCCACGGATCATATTTTTTCTGGTGCGGGCGGATCGCAGGTAGGAAATTAATATGAATTTCATTTAATTTTTGTAGACATGCCTAGTGTTTTACTGATGCAGTTCGGCACCGGGGCGGCCCTTCACCCCGTCACCCAGCACAGCGAGGGAGAGTTTCCCTGCTGCTTAAGTGACAGCAGAATAGACAGCACAGCTGGAAACATGGATAATGAATGTTGCCTTCTTTATGCGGGACTCTTCAAGTCCGAAACAACAGGTTTCCTCCTTGGCCCAGTTTAATTTTAATCCATTGCGCCGCTGGTTATAAACACTTTTGTGTTGGCCAGGTAAAGCCGCCTCCAACCCCTGATGCAAACTACGTGAACCGGTTCTTCACTCTAGTCCGGCAAAGAGTTGGTGCCTTACTGTGTAGAGCCAGTTTAGAGGAGCTGATGTTTAGATGGTGGAAAGCCAAAGAACCTATGCTTAGTCTGGCTCTGACTTGCTCTAGCATTGTTAGCGGCTCAGTTGGAAGGGGGTCTGAGTGCCATAAAGCAGGTTTTGTTATCACGAGATCTGCGTCGGGTCTGCTCAGGCAGAGTTGCAAGTGCTGCTTTCAGCCCAGAGACCCCAAGAGGAGGTGAGGGAACATCGAATCATTACATAAACACGTTGTTTAGCTTCACAAGGATTCAGAAAAGCTTGTAAAGATCATGCATGGAGTTTTTGCTTTGTTATGTTCTTTCTAAAAAAAAACATACTGATTTATCAGAGTCACTTCAGTCAGTGGCCCCATCAAGTACTTAATAAGGATGTATTTCTTCTCCACAGCAAAAGCCTCCCACAATGAAACATTATACTGTCTTTTTTTATTAATTTGATTTCATTTCTGAGAGTTTATAGAGTTTATTACTCATTCCTTTAAATTTGAATGAGTAATTCAATGTCAACCTATACTGTGATAGTATCAAATTTCTTTGTTTTTAATTTTATTTTTCTTCCTCCTGTTTGATGTTGTTATAGTAACACTCAAAAGGAGGAAAGGAACAAGAGTATAAACATTATTAAAAAAATCCTAATCTTTCTTTGATTTAACCAGTCAACACATGATATTGATTCTATTAAAGGAGCTATACCCGATTTTGGCTAGCGGCTAATTTAGCGGGACGCTCTCTCTGCCAGGTTAATTTTCGGAACGTCCAGACTCCGATCAACCAGTATTAGCGTTCCCATAGTGATCTGGAGTCAAGTTAAGAAAGTTAAACCCCTTAGCCGAGAAAAAGCGTCATACAGAAGCTAAAAAAAATAGCCGCTATTGCTAACTAAGCTAGCCGGACGTGAAATCGGGTATAGTCCCTTTAACACGAGTGTGTGATTTGTGTGAGAGGGGAACTCACCCAACACCCACTTCATGATCAACATCTCCGTCCAGGAAAACTGGGTAGTTTTGACCCTGAACACCTGTCGTGGGTGGTCCGTGATGGTCTCATTGGGCAGGTTCTTGACACCCTCAAAGCGGTCGGAAGCATTGACAACCAGCAGGCCAAGAAAGATGGTGAAGGAGACGGCGTGAGCAACGAACTTCATGAACGGGCTCCGCAGGATCTGACCAAGCTGAAGGTCAAAAGATTGAAAATATATGATTTATTCCATGTTCTTATGTGCAGATGTGGTTACAATATTGGAAACATCAACAAGCCGAATCAATAGTAATAAAGGTTTCAGTGATATATTTTTTATCAGTCAAGTTATGTTGAAGAAGCACGCACCCTTTTGAAATGTAGCCAAACAGAACATCTGTTCTCTTTACTGAGACAACTAATGCTTCCTACAGTCTTCCAGAGACTTTAGTCCTCAGAGATGAAAAGCTGAAAAGCACCACTACACAACCATCTTAGCAGCCAAACAGCAGCTGTTGAAATCCATCGATGTTTAACCACTTTCACAGCGACATGATGCCAGAGTAACTTGAGGCCAAACAATCAACAGTTTGTAGAAATGCACCATATGGGGCGGACGTAATGCAGGAAGGTATAGCAAAAATAGCTTTAAATGTGCCACCATAGTCTACACAAAAGTCAGGAAACACAAATGCACACACATGCACACACACTTCAAACCCCATATAGACATTTGAGATACTAATATTTGCTAATCTCTGAACCTGCTGAGTTCAATATTAACTACCCACAGGACATCTCTACTCTCTGCATGCACGGTAACACATCAGATCCCCATAACTCCTCCCATGTGCCACACACTGCTAAACTGTGCAGGAAAAGGTTGTCTTGTAATTCTTAACCCTGCCAAACATTCCTCTAAATCTCCCTTATTTCTTTCAGCTGCTCAGCTGTGCTGATAAGGCCGATCCATTTCATCCCTCAGCTTAAATGATACGGTCCACCCTGATCAGGCCATGGACACGGGGGTTTCCTTTTTATCTGCGTTATGGTGACAAGAGCTGAGCCTTCCTCCTCTGACAAAATTATTGCTGCTGGCAGCAGGCATGTGCAAAGTGAATAAAAGAAGTCTGGTGTGAAATGTAAATTTTATAAGAACAGAATGGAGCTGCTGCATCCGCTTACTAAGTTAAATAGCCTCAGCTGGGAGAATCAATGCTCATGAACACAACACCCAGGCAGACATTCAGTCTGACTAATCTATTGTCTAGATGTGAGGCAGACATTTTTTTTCTTAAAAAGGGAAAATACGCTCTTTTTAAACCCCCAGTTTTTTTTTACATCTTCACTGTATACTGGCTCATCTAACTTGTCATGGTCATAGATATACAGTAATTATTTTTTCCACCCTTCTGTTTTGTGAAGCCTACCTTTCCCTCCATGTTTTCTGTGTGCACGTTTGTCTGTAGTCCCTTTTGCAACCAATTTAATCTGTGCATCAAAGTTATATTTGCTTTGTATCATTGTGTCTTTGATTCTTTATGTTGTCCTCATTCATAAAATAATTTTTTTCCTTTTAAGCAACTCCTCCTGTGCATACAGAGAACCATAGACACATGAAGAGTTGCAGGATTTTTGGCTCAGTGAGGTAACATCAGAGTTAAATCAGAAGGTGATTCACTTCTCACTGCCATGATGACTTATGCTGCAAAGTTTATGCGGACCAAGTTATCTTTATTTTCATATTATGTAAGAACACTGTGCCCAAAAAAAGAAGAACAAACAAAGCAAAGAAACAAAAACACATCTTCTCTGATCTAGACCTTTTGACTCTGTGTGGACAATTCTTATCTAAAGCAGACACCAAAGTGCTGCAGTTCTGCTTTTGCTGACATCTAAAATTTGAAAGTCACATTTGTTTGCTTTTATTAAAATCGGTGAGCTATAAAATGCTCTCTTGCTGTTTTTTTAATAGGATTGCTCCGGCCGTCTCTGAAAAATTGCTTTGTATGGATGTTACGAAGGGTTAGAAATAAAGATAATTAAAATCACTGCACCATAAAAGTTTGTGATTTTGTTATTTATTTTTAGCATCCTAGGACAATCCCAATGGAATGTGTTAATTGACTGGATTAAAGTTAATATAATTCATATCTACATATCTTATTACTATATTAACATAGCATTAATATATAACAGAATATGTTACCGTTATTATTTGCCTAACTAAGCAGCTCAATTTCCATATCAGCAGAAAGGCTGAACAAAATGTGTTGTGTGTGCACTTCTAGTAAAATATGGACAAATTTTTGAAAGTCAATTCACAAAAAGACAGACAAGAAAATATGACATGGCATATCTCACCATTAGTCGTTACTAAAGCTGCATCCGTCTTGTCAAACGCTCAGAGTTACCTGGTCTAAAATCCTCACTCTAAAGCAGGGGGAAATGATAAATTATTCCTTCTGCCACTGATATGGTTTCAAGTAGAAGCCAATAAACTAAAGACTACTCCCAAACAATACTAAGGAACATTTCATTGTATGTTTTATTGCAACTTCTGCTGCAAAGTAGTCAAAACATCATTTCTTTTGGTAAAGGTTGGGTTGCAAGGTTGTAGAAGGGTGGACAGGTTTGAAAGGTGGACCCCTGGTTCAATTAATAAAATAGCTGCTGATATAAAATAGAATCACATTTACCACAGGTTTTATTGCTAGGTCATCAAACTCAAATTCGGCCATTTAAAATATCATTCATCAACAATCGGCAGCTGTTGAGGGACTAAAGGACTGTCCAGTGACATACATTCTAGTTGAATCTGTTTTCTGACTGAAAGTAACTCTCATAAGTGCCACACTGTCGGTTTCCTTATTTTCAAAAACATTTTCAGTAAACAATATTTTTGCTCTAAATACAGGCCTATTATTAACCTCTTCCAAAGTTTTTGTTTTCAAGACTTTCAATGACTTATCTCTCAGTTTTGAGGAACGCAAGTAATAATTTTCCTATCTTCAGACGTGAACGCCTTGTACTGTATATGACTTAGAGCTTTGATAACGGCGTGTTGTGGTGACATCAAAACGAAGAATATTATAAGCTGTAAGAGATGAACAATTGATGAGATGAGCAGAACAAAATGGCATGATTAGTTCCAGGTGCAGGAGAGCACACTAAACACAACCAACCAGAACACATCAAAGCTTTGTCTCCGCAGTGCGTCACTGTCTGTGTGGATGTGCGACTCGGATCTGGTCTTTGGTTATCTGTTTCATTATCAAAATTAATAATATACTTCTTGTCTGTGCTTAGCAGCTGTCAGGTTGCTTCAAAGTGTAAATAAGAATCTCTTTTGTCCCTCGGTTATTTGTTTGATTCAGCATCTTTTATTATTCCATCTTTGGTAATTCTGCCTTTTCAACCTTTCAAGGGTAACCAGTCTTAAAATAATATATACACCAAAAAGAAACCAAAACTGACACAACAATAATATCAGCAGCAAGCTCTGCGCCCCCAACGTCATGTTATATCTCCAATCTGCAACATTCATTGCAGCTCTCTCTGCTACATCACAAAATTGCAGACTGTCAGACGTGGGTTCATCGGCTGGTTGATTCATAATCAAATGCAATCAGGCACACACACACACACACACACACACACACACACACACACACACACACACACACACACACACACCCACACACACACACAC
>JAVQJG010084996.1:0-28320 GCA_036024015.1 Craterocephalus amniculus | reverse complement strand
GATTACCGATGATGGCTTGTGATGGATTTTGCAAACATGAGATTTTAAATGTTTTTAACCTTTCTGTCAGTAACAAATGAGTTACAGCCAGCTTTGTGTTAGATGATATGTTTCTATGGAGCTCTGAGGCATGGCCACTCCTGGAACAACAGCCACTTGTATTCATCGTGGTGTAATTCTGCCTCTAGCAGCCATCATTGCATAACCAGAATATAGGTCTGATTATGATCATTCGGATCTTGTTTTCACTGAAGGCATTTCTTGTGGCACCGGAATTCTTTGACTGTGAGCCAAAACTGAGGGAAAGCCCAACTGATTCAGACAAAGGCCTCAGTTTATAAAACATAAAGAGAATGATTAAAGCAAAAATGACAACTATTCCCTCTCAGACTGTGTTTTTGCTGCCACTTTGACTGCACTTTGTACATTTGATCTAAAAAGAACCAATAAATACAATTGAAACTGCAAAACACATCGCACATATCAGCGCCACTGTAGAGAAAAATAGATGAGTTAGTCTGAAATGATGTGGTTTTTAAATTTCTTTGGTTGAATCTGAGTAGTCCAAGCTCACACCCACTCATCCTCTCATCTGTGCTGCAGCTCTCTCTGCTCCCCCGCTCCCTCAAACATGCCTTCCTCTTCTTGCTAATTACCAAGTGTGCTGCCTTATTCCTCTTGCAGCTTGTTAAGCTCTCCAGGGGCACAGTTGACCCACTTTACACAAAGACCTGTGGGGTAAAACCTTGCTGATGGCTTTCTTTTCTTTTTCAGAGAGACACCACAACACTATACATACACAGACACACATACAGTACTGTATATATATATATATATATATATATATATATATATATGTATGTAACTCTTAACCTGCAGATGCACATAAAGCAGCAAAAACAGAAAAGAGGATTAAAACTATTTTGCAGCAGACTTGTTGAAAACAGAGAGCAGATCTGTTTCAGTGTACGTCAGTCAGACAATGGAAAAAATACACCAGAGAACAAGGTGCAAGTGTTTGTGTAGTCAAACAGAACCAGCCAGTTTTAGATGTTAAGATTCTGTGTGTGCAGTTTGGCTGAGACGAAGCAACAATGAATACATTTTGCAAGCATAATTTACTTGGGATATCTTTTTTTTCTTTCATGGATCAGCCAGAATGCCTAATCTTACACTACTGTTGCAGTGAGTACATATGTAGCTTAACTCTTCATTTTTAGTTAGGTGCACGTTTAAATCAAAATGAGACAAAAACACAGCAGAAAATAAATTCTTCTACTTCTAACAATCAGACAGAGCTTCCCTGCAGATTCAGACTATGCTATGTATCTGTTTACCAATATGGGTATCTAACCAGAATCTGTTATAGAAAATAACCGATGAAAGTATGTAGTCAGAGTTCTGAAGCACTAAGCTGGTGTATCCTTGCTAAAAATGTTCATATGCAAATTAACAGAATGTCTAATAAGATGTTTATGTTGAATATTCACGTTGTTGTTAATCAGTGCATGTAATTCTGCAGTTTCTTCAGTTTATTTTTCTTATCTTCCTTATTAAAATAGTAACTTTTTGTCACGCTACACATTTTACTGGGCAAACAGTTTGTTTTTTTTACTGGTTTTTCCATGAACCTAATATTTGCACAGCATTAGTCCTGTTTTCATTATCCTGTATACTTAGGCCTAATACAACATATAAATGAGCTCTTTTCCTCATTGTTAGGTGTAATTCTACCTTGTGTTTCTAATGTAAAGCGTGTTTTCTTACCTGCGATTAACATATCACCATTCTCTACATCGGTCCTGGCGTATTTTCAGAAATTGAATGCCTTTATTTGATGATGGACCCAATGATTCGCTCAACTTCGATCTGAAAAGTTACTTTAACATGTTTTGATTTTTCTTTTCGGCTTCAACATGCATGGAAAAAACACTGAATAGGTACTATTTTTGCTTGATTGTGATTGTAGTTTTCAAGCAGCAGCTTGTCACCAGCATACTACTTCACTTTCAGGTGAATAGACTTAGGTCGAGTTCACTTTGAGCAGCCAGCACCGAATATGTACATCATGACGAGAGGACGAGAATACGCACAGGATCGGAATTAACTTAAAGTGTAATGAAGATATACATGATAGAGGAATTATTTAATTTGGAATTAAAGTGGAATAAGCCAACCACTTATTTTTGACCTCTCTAAAAGCGCAAATGCAAACGCACCCATTAAACTGATCAGAGCTGACAGTGCATCAGTTTGGGACTGTGATGTAAATATCAGTGCCAGTATCGCACAGTTTTACGCAGGATTGGAAAACCTGAAACATTAAGCTGCGTGTTCTCCTTTTTCCTCAAGTCCATTCTCACAGCCTTCTCTCTGAAGGTTACACCTTGTCCACCTGAACTATATAATTCATCCCAGTGAAGCTCCCCATTAATGCAGCTCCCCATAAAAGCATCGAGTCGTTTAGAAAATTTCTATCATAAGCTGTTCCCCCTCTTGAGTCTCCCAACCCCCACACTTGAAGAAAATCAATAGCATCTGCGGCCTCGCAATTAAGCCTGCATACGGCTGAGGGAAACAAACAAGGGGAGAGCTAAATTGATTAATTTGGTCTATTTTTGGGGACATTGACTCTTTACGTTTGTCCACATTGATGAGACAGTGAAACAGAATTACGGCATTGAACGCATCCATTTAAAGAAAGATAATTGTAACCTTTTACAGCACCTTGATGATAAAACCAACGCTCACATGAAGCCTTCGCTTTTGAAAAAGTTGGCTTGGCCCGAGCAGCTGTTGCTCAGTGAGCATTTGTCACATGACTACATTGGTTCTTTGTTCGCGGCATGTGACACAGAATGATGCTAAGCTAGCAGATATTGCATATAAAAGAGCCATATTGTGGCGTATTTACTGTAACTGTCAACCCCACAGCCAACCGCAGTACACATGATAGCAAACTGTTCATCAGGAAGGGGCTTTGCTTCCTTCGCCCTCTGTCCCCATCCCACAGCTGCCTTTGTTTATTTGCTCTGCATGTATTTGAAGTGTGTCTTCGCCTGAACACACTGCTAGAGGAAATGTTTGTATATGAACATTAACGTTCAAATAGCACCATAGGTTTCCTGGAATTGTCAGCCCATAATGTGACCATAATATTAATGAATCTTATATATGCACGAGCTTCTCGTCTGCTTAATTCCTGCACGACCATGTGTGGGTACATTTATTTTTGGATGAATTCATCAGTGTCAGCCTGAGCCTGTGAGAATAACATCGCTCTATTTCCATTTTTATGAACAATCCAGTAACCTTTGTTGGTGAGACTGATGGAGAGAAGTCTGCTGGATCAATGACTTCTTGCCTCCAGCATGCCAAGGAGCTGGTCCTCAGCAGTTCCTCTGCTCTACTCAGCACCTCCCCCAACACACAATAACACGAACAAGCACACACTTACACTTTGTCACTCTTGCCCCGTTTCTGACCGATTCACATCCTTCGCTCAGGGTTCAGGACTCTGTGACATTTGAAAGAACCATCAGCAGTTTTTCAGCATGAAGAGACCCAACCACAACCATGAGCTAACACACCCTTCAGCTAAATGATCTGCTTTACTGGACCCAAGGGATTCCTTACATTTTCCCGCTCGTAATGTCTGCCGTGGGTGCTCAAACATCTGAGAAAGAACCTTTAAATGGGAACAAATTTGGTGTTAAAGCAGCTGTGGAGAAATATGGTTGAGAGATTGGGTCACTCTTAAAACCCAAATCACTATTACTTTTCCCAAAACTGTTCCTCTCACTCATACATTAACAAATGCAGCAGTTTGTGAAGGCTTTTAGTCGTAGGAATAAGAATTATGTGCAGTGGGAGTTGAAGCTGTAACCCTGGCAGTGTTTGTGCTCTCCTCTCCTGATTGAGCAGCGCAGCACCACATGGAGTACCCAAACAGATAAATCCTCTGGCAGATTAATCAGAAATGATGGTGTTAGACAATGTTGGACAAATAAATTGTGTTCCCCCGATTCTTATTGATGGCAGTGCATGAACACAGCTTGCCAAATTAAATTCTCTTTGGACTTTTATGATAAACAGCATGAAGATAGTCTGGCAAAGCGTAATGTGTTTGGATGAGACTGTCAGGAAGAGAAGCTTTCCCCTCTACATCTTGTCTTACTTACCCACAGAGGATCTTAAAATATATGAATGATGTGAAGTGTGCTGTAGATTCCTGAGTTTGCTTTATTTAGATCTAATGTAATCCTATAAAGAGGACCGTGCAGACACAAAGCATAATGTAGAAAAATGGGAGAAAGTCTGTTCCAAATGTATTGTGAGTTGTTTATATGTGTGCTTCAACCTGCTGCGCTACGAGGATCAAGATTTGTAGCTTCTATAGATCTCAATCATTCAGAAAAGAAATTATAGCTCCATAAACAAGGCAACACACTGATGGAGACCCAGGTGTTGCCTCCGCTCTGGTGACTAAGCCCTAGACCTAAAATTTAGCTTTTTAGAAATGTGTTAGGATTTTATTGAAATTTGCTTATTGGCTATTTTGTCGAGAGTTACATCTACAGATCAGCGGTGTTTTCATCTACCCATGAAATATAAAGCTGGAGCTGGAGGCCCATTAGTTTAGTTTGCATAAAGACTGGCAAGGGAAATGAGCCAGCCCGGTTCTATCCAAAGGGAACAAATTCCTCCTTCTACTACCTCCAAGGCTCACTAATTAACACATTATTACTCAGAACTGTTGCTCCTGGGCCCGGTGACTTCCTGGAGTCAGTCATGGGTTTGACAGGCAACCTGCAGGGAGTTACTACAGTCAGGAAAAATCAAAGTGAAATTTATTGAATGTATAGGCTGAAGGTTATATATGATAATCAATTAGCTTTTAAAGTACAGGTAAGTAGTTATTAAGAGCCAGGCTTTTTGTAACATCTCAGCCACATTTGGATCTGAGACTCTAAGATAAGTGCCCCCTTAACCTGAACAATATAAATCAGTTGTGGAGAATGATCAATAAATGAACAAGTTATTCTGCCTTTAATCGTGTAGCTTTAAACAACTCATAATAAATCCTGTTTTATTGTTTGTTTTTTTAAGGATGAATGTGTAATCCCATTGTATGTGATTTTATAGAAAGTTTGTGAACTCAACATCAGCTAGAGTTTAAAACATCTGACCAACAATGAAAAAAAGGAATTTCTAATTATTCTTCATTCCTGAAACAGCTGGGAGAAATGTGTTATCCTGTGCTCTGAGGCTAACGAAACGGTTTTAGTTTCTCATCTCAGCAAAGCTGGAATTGATTGACATGTGTGTTTATTTCTTTAGAGGTCTGTTCTTTTATCATTTATTTACATGTACAAGCAATTATACACATCTTTACTCATTTTGTATTTATTTTCAATAATGGCTTTGATTAGTAATAAGGGTTTGATATATTATGAAACGATCACCATGCTTTTCGTACAGGGAAACCATAAAATGAACACAGACAAGCATTGATCTGCACATTTGCGTGACAAGTAATAATCTACTGAAGTTTCAGAGTTGTGACAGCCTCAGGAAAAACCATCAAAAAGAAGCATATTTAGTTAATTAGTGCATGTTATAGATAGCTCCTTTTTAAATCTATCATAGGCTGACATAATAATAATACCAGCATATGCACTCACAGAGAGGAATGAATAGTTGTGCATCTGAGTGGCAGCAGTGAATGGCCTGCCTCACTGGATCCTTCCCCCAGAGATGAGTCTTGTACTTGAGCTGACTGTTAAACAACAAGCGCTACTATACATCACAGTGCAGGAACAAAGCAATGCACAAAGCTTCCCATCTCCTGACCTTAAATCTAGCATGTGCGTGTCTTTGTACGAGCACGCAGATCTGCACGCCCCTCCTGCAGTGTGTGTACGCGTGCACGCTTTTGTGAGAGCCATGTAGCAGAGTATGCGAGGAGAGAGTGCTTTCAGGGGTGTCAGTGGAGGTTTAAGATATTCAGCTTGCTGTCAGCACCGACACATTTCTCCCTCTGCACGGCTGCACAGATATGCAAATCCAGCCTCCTCAGAATGCAGAGCACCAGATCAGCTTCAATTTATTCCATTCTGCTCTCCCTCTCCATGTACTCACCCTCCCTCCCTTCCTCTCTGTTCTCTCTACTACCACCCCCCCCCCTTTCCTTTATGCTGCCTTCCACTCTTCCTTTGGTTTTCTGTTTGGTCTTAGCTGCTCTGTCTATGGCATATGCCCTCGATGAGGAATCGTCGGGAGGTGAAAGGATTTCTTCTGAACAGCTTGAAGCCTGAGCTTAGTGCAAAGAAGCGCATCATTCTTTCAATCTTGTACCACGTACAAGAGGTGAAAGATTGCCTGAGAGTGTGCATTTGCTTACACATACTCTTACCTTTTGTGTGTTTTTAGTCTTGGTGTTGTCCCAGTTGTCTGCATTGTGCACAAGCACCAATCGGCTCTTCTTTCTTTAGTTAATTACCAGCAATAGAATGTCATTGGCTTACATTGCAAGTAGTGAAACACAATTAGTCAATTGCCAAGATGCACTCTAAAAGGCTATCTCACCAACACACAGTGTCATCAGTAATCTAGTCTCAGCATAATCTAAATGCCAATGTCTATCCTCTGTGATCTATCCCTAGCCCACACTACATTTACATTCTAATTAGATGTGGCCAAGGCCGCTTTAGGCTATAAGGACCCTCTTTAATAACATGGCTGTATTCACCTTTGCAGAGTCCCATTGCGGCTGTAGAAAAGTAGGCTACTCTATATTTTGTCCCTTTGACATTGTGGCTACTGAGGATTTGAGTAGGTTTTTAAAGCCCTTGGCAGCAGAGTGTGTGAAGCCTGACAAGAGGTTTTCATGTCTCTAGAGGCTGAATTATAAATGAAGAAGTGGAGATGTGGTGGCAAAGCAGGAATAAAATGCTAAGACTATACACGGCTCACTCAATTTGTCTATAATTAGGCATAAAGGACTTTTAGCTGCAGTCTCTGTGGGATTTGTTTTTTGGTTTTTGGTTTTATTTATTTTCAGGTTTTATTTTCCTGAAGGTTTTTCGTGGCTATTTGTGCCATAAACAGTTTTATCACAGGGGTCAAATTAACATAATCAAAATGTTCTTTTCTTTTTTTTTAATTGGTAAAATTTTTTACGTTTTTTTTTTCTCCAAAAAGCAATCAAATCAGCACTAATTCTTATAAAAAATTTTGGATCTGGCATTTGTTTTTGACATTTCTGCTTTTAAAAATGGATCACCACACAATCTTGTTTTGCTCGGCTGGATTAACATTGTCATCTAGGTGTAAGTAGCTGTTTGGCTTTTCATATGAAAATTCTCCCTTTCTAATTAGCGGAGACTTGACAGCTGTTTAAACAAGAGGCATTGACGGGGCTTTTAGACGGTTTGAAGTAGATGCTTGCTTTGGGTTTTGGTGACAAAACATTGTTCTAGCAAGATGATGTGATGGAAGCTAATGTGGAAAGAATAAAACGTTTTCTCAATGACTGCTCCATTTTCATTCTTGTAAATGCTCCTTACACAGTGGTGTGAAGCCTGAAAAGGGTACTAGATTTTATTATTACCAGGTACGTTAGGCAATAGATGTTCCAATCATCTGAGGCATGACATGGGGTATAATGTATATGTACAGATCGAACGGTCACTGCTGGTTTGTTTATGTTTAGGCACCAAGTGTTTTTTTTATGGGGAGATCTGATTCATTCCACTGGTTTCCACAGCTTTGTTGCTTTTTATGAATTGGCACATTGTGAACACAAAGATAATGAACTGGACTAATCTGGATTATAATGAATTTGATTTAATGGGATTATAACTGTGGTCCAGTGATGAAGTGGTGTCCAGACGGGATAGGCTCCAGTCCTAACATAATAGATTAAGATGAAGCAGGTGTAGAAAATGGATCATAATTAGATTACTGTTAATTAGTTAGAAGTGTTTTAGTCACCTTGTGCATCTTGCACCTTGTCTTTTGTGTGGTTGTTGAGTTTCTGTTGCCTTATTTAGGAGTATTTGCAAGAATTCCAATGTACCTGTTTTAACCTGTTTTTAACTTTTACGAATGGCAATAAACTCTAATCTGATCAAATCTAAGTAGATTGTAAATGGATTGGATAGGACTTTATCTTTAAATCAGACATGTTTTGGTTGATTTGCAACAAAAAAATGGTGTTGACTTGTGATGGTGGTATAGGCTTGTTGCAAGTGGTTTTTAATCCAGTAGAAGAAGTAGTTGTCCTAAATTCAAACAAACCTTAAATAAATAAAAGACAACTGTGGTGGGCACACACAAGAGGATAAAGGAGAAAGCTTTTCTACAAAATTAGTAACTGCTGATGTGTTACTTTTAGGAACTGTATATCTGGCCTAAAACAGCTTCTGTTAATGTCAGGCAAAATCATCTTAGAGAAGTGCAAGAACGTTTTGTGGATCAGTGGAAATTCTTTGTTAAAATTCATCTTTTCTTATTTAAATCTTCTAAATGTGAATCAAGCAGCAGTGGAAGTCTGAGCACAGACTAGTGTGCTCTAAATGTCTGTAGATAGCCTGAGTAAAGTACAGTTCGCTGGTCAGAGGAAGCCTCTCATAGCGGTCATCCATCCATCCATCCGTCAATCCACTCGTTCAGTTATTTTCTAACTCTTGTCTGAGGTTGGGTTGTGGATGCCAGAAGGGAAAGCTTAGCATCTCTCCTATCTGCACTCTCCAGCTTCTCCTGGTGGTTCCCAACCAGTTTCCAAGCCATAGAGGACAAATTACCTATCCAGCAAACACTCAGCCCACCTCAGGGTCTCCTATCACTTAGGTCTGCCCAAATAAAACTGCCTTGTGTTTTATGTTGTTTTTTATGATTTGGTGTGTTTTTACTTTACTTGATGTACAGCCCTTTGTTCAGCTGCAGCTGGTTTTAAAGAGCTTTACAAATAAACTGAACTGAAAAAAAACCTTCAAAGGGAGGCAACCGGGAGGCATCTTAATCCGACCAAAAGCTCCTCAGCTGATCTCAAGGGCCTTAAATTAAAAATGTGCCAGGAGAGGATCATTGGGCTTAAGAAGTGTAACACATAGGTGTATTTTTCAGCCCCAGACAAGACATTATTTCTTTAACATTTGATTCTCTAAACAAGTTTATATGGGCATATGATGAAAATGTTGCCCTACCTTCTTCGTAGGGTATAAAAATGCAAACTGGCACAAGATTCAGAAAACTATTTTGATGAGTAACATCATACACACTACTGCTTTGCTTCCGTGAGAGCAACTACAGGAGGGGATTCATGGCTGTACTTCTGAGCTCAATGATTATTTCTTTCCCACCTTCCAAAGTACTTATTACTCATTATCTTATATTAGATTAATAGCCAATTAATATGAGATATATTAATTTTTTGAGAGTTTGGAAGCCCTTAGCAAATTTTTTGATTTCTTTCCTAGTTGGATTAAGTCATTCTGGTGATTATGTAGTCTCATTCAAAAAAAGAAAATATATAAATCTGAAATATATATTCACCTTTATGTATTCATATTCTTTTAAAAAATCAATATAAACTTGCATAATCTGTATGAATTTTTATTAGTCCAGCTTTGCTAAAGCTAGCCTTTAATTTGTCCAGTGTGGCTCTTAAGTCCCTGTATGTGGTCCAATGTGTGCCTTCATGGTTAATAGATAATGGGGTGATATAGGGGAAGTGGAAAATGGAATAGAAAATGAAAATGCAAAACAGAAGGCCATTATCATCAGAGTCTATCCATGAGTTCATTATTACACATGGCAACTCACCAAGATTACCTCTTTTAGCCAGTGGTAGTCTTTATGAGCTGGTTGATCAGTTATTTTATTCATTAAAGGTTTATTTGTGTTTACACCTTAATTCCTCTTGGATTAAATGCAATTTTATTGAAAGTATGTGTTGGTCGTTACATTAAATAAATGTTGCCTTATATATTGTTAGAACGCCTGTAATTGTAAAATGAAAACCTGGAAATGTTAAGATGGATGTAGAATACCTGTCATGTCTATTAACATGGTATGAAGCTAAAATCTTGAAGTGAGCTCTATTAGGTGAAAAAGACATTAATTTGAAAAAGATCTCAGAAGTTTGCATTCTTCAGGATCTTAGTGCTTCACAACATTTCTGTTAGGGAAAGCTGAAAAGATCCATAAACAAAGGGAGTTTGTGCACTTGATCTCTCAGTATGTTTATAGTTTAAACAATGTGTGATGGATTGCACAGCATTAATTTCATTTTCATCTGCACAGCTCATGTTTTCTTCAGTCGACTTTTCTGTGAATGAAAATCAGAACCCGGTGGCCTTCATGAGACAATCCACTTGAAAGGATAAATAATGAAACCATGTGCTTCTTTTCACACCACATAAAGCCTCTACAGAATTTCTGCCAAAGGGCAACATGAAGTGATGAAAAGTCCAAATGTAATCGCTCTGAAATTTTCCAGTTTTTGTTGTGAAATTCGGTCCTGCGTTTACAAGATATCTGCTGATGATTAGAGGAGATATGTTACAATATGTGAGTAATGCTCTGCTAAGCTCCATTGCTGTCTGTAAATGACTGTTCGGCATCAGCCAGCATCTCATTGTAACTGTGCATAAGACAGGTGACAGATAATCTTTGGTGCTCTGATTGTGTTTTCAAGAATCAGCCATGGCCGTCGTGGGGTGTTGCTTTCTTTTTGGAGCACATTAGCCTACCCAATTCCCAGTTACTGATAAACTTTCCTGTTCAGCGATTACAGGCTTCCCAGTAACTGTTCTTGAACAACCACTGTCAATGTTTCTTTCAATTAGGTGGTGTTTAACTAACAATGCAGATCAGAAGAACGATTCTGGCATCAGTGATGCTGTGACAGAGTAGGACATGTAACGCATTGCTTCCAAAGCAAAGATCTATCTGTTCATTTATTTTTATTATGAAAGTGTGAGGTGAGCATATTTAAGCAGAACTTTAAATAATTTCTTTAAATTGTCCTCTTTCTTTAATGACATTATGGTGCAGTATATAACAGTAAAAAGACGTAAAGGTTGTGAATACCTTTTCTCCCTCAGAATATTGATTTAAAACAAAAAATACATTAAATAGGCAGATGATGCATAAAAAACATTTATTACTAGATGCAAATCGCACATGGATGTCTTACAGGCAGTCCAGCTGGTTTTAATCAACCACGTTTGCCTTTGCTTCAGGTTACTCATTATATTTCTTCACAGTTTGCATTTTTTTAGACATCAAAGCCTTCATACTACATATTACGTTCATACTCTGCTTCGACTGTCATCAGTTAGTCATTGAATAACATTTACATCTTTATTCATGTTATATTGTTCACATCAACAAGTGATACTTAATAAAATGTTTTAGGAGGTCAAAGAATCTTTTATAATATGAAATGCAGTGGTCCTAAAGTGAATCCCTGAGGAACGACACAAGACTATTTGTGATTTCATAATTAGTTGACACAGCTTGTCATTTGGTCTGTTTGTTTCATGGAAAGTTGTTTTTTAAATTAAAATAAACAAATAAGTTTAATTTATGCATAAGCCACTAAAAGATTGTTTTATTGTCGTTTGATTATAAAGCACTTCTCAGTTTATCTTAATCTTATTTTAAAATATAACTCATTTTATGTAAATGTTTTTGTAATCACTTTCTAATTACTGAAAAGCTGCAGCAGCCCTTTTGAGAAGTTATTTAATGCTTGTGTTTAGTCACAAAGCAGTTTAGGTATAGTTCATGTGGGTGGAAGTTGCAGACTCACTGATACCTTCCAGGTATATTACTATGGTCATTTAGATTCACTAAAAGTTGTTCCTACCCAAGTGAGTCAGTCCCTTTAAACGCCTGATCGAGATAAAAATGGAAGAGGTTGTATTTTATTGTTCATCAATTTAAGCTTTCATTTGCAAGACAGTGAAAACGTCTTTTCATCTTCCAAAACTTACCGTACATCTGCAACCCACATTTGGTCTATGAGCAACTTCTTTCATTATGACTAAAGTCTTAGGCAGCCACAAAGCTTTAAACATTTAAATAAGTATTCCTGCTGCTTTAATAATGCCTCAAGGAATTTATAGGGCAGAAACACCAGTGAAATATCAGAACGAGCTTAAAAACAAAAATTCAGTGAATGTTAATTTCTTAAGCTGACAGAACTGAGCTTCGAGCAATCTTTGAAACATTCATTACTGATTTCCAGAAGACTGAATAGATGCAATGAACTTTCAGTTTGTGTGTGTCTTCTTGACAGTCCATTCACATCCAGTGTTGTTTGGCTGACAGACTGAACTGTTCAAACATGAGCTGAACTCGCCCGGTTGTCTCGTTCCACAGGAAATTAAGCTACTGTTGGTAAGTTCGTTATCATGTATGTTTGCAGTGTGAATGTGGGTCAAGGGGGAAGCAAAAGTGATTACTGGAGCCATGTGAATGCAGGAAAAAAGAGTCATTTTGAATTACAACACTTAGACGTTGAGTTTGTAACTATATTTTGAGCATAATTAGACAAAGCATTTAAGCCCAGAAGTTTTAACTTAACCATAGTCCCATTTAGTGTAGGCGGATGTATTTATTTTGACACACCAAATAGCCTCCAGCTTCCAATCAGTGGGTATACTGTGTGACACTGCTGTATAACTCACTTCAGGCTGATGCAGTTAGATTGATAACTGCTAACAGGCCTATTTCCCTCCAAATAATGACTTTGTGTGTTTTGTTAAGCTCTGGGCTGTAAGGAATCTGTCATTACAGTCCAGGCTTCTATACAAAACATTTAAACACTAAATATTTGTAGCTCAATGTCTATTGTAATCTATTTGTAGTAGGATAATAAGATGGCGATTTTTAACATGTGCTCGCCAGACGTTTTGTTTGCTTTCCAGGGGTGTTTTTCAGCTTGTCAGAGGTAGTTCTCATCACTCAGCTGTGTAGATTTTACAGAATCACAACCTCAAAGTCATGCCTGCTCTGTGCACCAGCTAGCCGGAAGTATAAAGGAGTCAAACAAACAGAGCTTCAAACAGAATTCTTCTTCCAATTTTTTTTCTGCATCGCTGCTTTTGCTGCTGGGCCGTGTAAACCGGTGAACAGCAACAGCTGCCGCTTTGTTTGTAGTGAGGACTTGTGCTTTCAGGTGAGAAACAGGAAAAGAGAGACTGAAATCAGGATCAAATTACTACTAAAAGTCTAAACAAATATGCAGACCGAGCCTTAATCTTCATTCCAGTTGGAGATAGGGGTTAAATACAGGTGAACTCACTAGAAGGGAATGAATAATGTCCCATTCTTAGTAGTAACATGTTTTCCATCTGTATTCTGAGGGTTACCAAATACAAAGAACTGGAATTATATGCAGTAAATACTCCCTCCCAGAGGATGACTAAGCCACAACAATATGTGGGAGTGGTATTAAACAGTTTTCTACAGGCTGAGCTGAACTACAGTACCTTCTCAGATAATTAACCTTGTCTGATGTTGCTTCTGTTTAAAAAACATGACTTTTTTTTGGGCTCACGTCTTCCATGCAAACAAAGTGATGGTCAAACATGCCAAAAGAGCTGATGCTGTCTAAGAAAGTATCGACACAAGGTCCTACACTAAATACCTTGAATGACTGCTCCATGTGATGTCTCAAATGTTCATACATTATCCATAATCATACAAAGAACAATTAAAGCTTTGAATTAAAGAAATTCCTGCTCAGTTTCCAGAGTTCCCCAGTTCCCTGATTCGAGCATTAGGCAACCTTCTACTTGATCGAGCAAATGAAAGCATTGCAAAAGCTCAGAAGTGTATAAGTAGTTTGTGTGTGGACGGGTGGAAGCAGTTGTGGTCAAGACTCTTCAGACACATCCTGTATTGTTTCTGGTCATGTGTGTCCACAGTTTGGTTGATTTTTCTTCCCCCAGCACATTTCCTGCATGTGTTTGCTTTCACTCTGTTATGGTCTCGATGCAACAGAAGTTTCTAATGTAGCGAAGTAAAAGGCTTGGATCAGAATGTGTTTGAGTAAATTTAAAATGACCTATTTAATAAAAAATGACAAATTACTCACAATTACTACTCAATTACAGTAACTTAAGTAAATGTAATTTTTTTACTTTCCACCTCTGCACACTACACATACTCTAGCTGAGCTACGTTCCCTACCCCTTCATGTACAACAACAAAAAATGAGCTGTGTCCACTCCTGCAACCGAGAGTGCGGCACTCCCATTGAGCATAAACATGCTGACTTACCAGTAATGTTGATCTGAGTCAACAAATACCCACTGGTACTGTGGAGATGTTTGACACAAGACTAAATGCTGATTAAACACTTAGCCACTGCACTCAACAGCCAGATGTTAGCTGTCTTTTTTATCTGTTTTAAGAGGGCTTCAGTTAACCAGCAAGAAGTGAAGACACTTAAGGGAATAGAGAAGCCTTTATGCTCACATTAAAAGCAGGGGAAAAGTCATTCTCAACACTTTGTACATGGTTATAACCCCCCCATTTAAAGGAAGGAGCTCTAAAACAAAAAATAATGTGAATGTGAGTTCCTTGACACGCTGAATTTCTCTTTAGAGGACCTAGCAAGTTTGAGGCTTCTGCCACTACCGTGTAATTTGTTTTACCATAGCAACATCCTTGATATGCTAATGATTCAGCTTAAATGTAGATGACTAACACTGCTATGAAGCCATTAAGAAACCATAAAATTAATTTGCTCACCTGTTATTTGTTCTTTTAGTGTTAATTTATTATGCACTAGTACAGCTTTAGGGAGGTATAAGGGTATTTTAATGTAATTATTAATGTACAGGTTTTGTCCATGACTATTACATCTCTAGTGGGCGCCGTGATGTTTTCCAACAGTCTTTCCTTATCTGCTACACATGTGGAAAGTACTTATAGTTGTTAAAGAGGGCATTGATATTCATATCTGTTCAGCAGCAATGCAATGTTTATTTATTTGATAAAAGGTTGAACTTCCTGGTAATCTTAAATGTAATTTTATTATTAAAATCTCATCAATCTGCTCACATAGTAAAACTATGTAATTATGCATTTTCATAAAAGATGTTGTGTCTGAACCAATGGTAATTTAGAAGTACTGTTTCATAAATACTTCTGCAAATAACCTCAGTGCTCCACATTCACCCATAAACCAGCACTACCTTTGCTGTCCCCGACTTGTCAGACACTGGCTCTCTGGCGAGTTGTCACGAACTGTCATGTGCGTGACTAAACCGGCTCAACGGTGCGCCGTTGGTTGGAGAAATCACTGAGCCATTACAGCCCCTCAATGTCTGTGAAAACAGCTTCAGGCAGGGAGGTTTGGACAGACCCAGAGATGGAGAGACTGTTTCCACTGCAGTGGGAAGTATGGTTGATGCGTCTCCCTAACCCCTTGCAAACAGCATGCCAGCACAAGTCTCAACCAGCACCTTCTCTATCCACTTGTAAATTCACTAGCTCGGCAGCACAGGAAGGGAATGTAAATTAGGTGTGACTAACAGCAAGATGGGAATCCAGGCATTCCCCCCCCCCTCCCCTCTTGCTGCTCTCCCCTGGCTACTGGGGGTTTTGTACACATCCACTTTCCCGCAGTGCTCGAGGCTGTCAGCTTGGTTTCACATGCAGAATGACTTCAGCTGGAGGTGTATGAGCAAAGCCAGATAAGGAAAAGAAGATAAAAGGGCGGTGTTGCTGAGCTTAAGTCCGAATAGAGCCTTCGGAGAAAAGGGATTGGATCTGTCAGGAACCGGGAGTCTTTTCACTCCATCTTCAAGATCATTGGATGCTTGTCGGGCTGACTGAAATATGGGAAATACTACTGCTCCGTGTGATTTCTGTGAAACATTTCAAGTGTACTGACCTACCAGCAAGCACTGGCTGTTAAGTCAAAGACAGATATAGCCTGTTCCTTTGAGCCACAGACCCCACTCATTCCTGGTATTACCATTTAGTAATCTGATTCCCATTCACGTGATATCCTTCTGCATGCAAATATTCGCACATTACATCATTAATTTTAGAGTTTTCAACGGTTCTTTCTTGTCAAAACATGCCTCTAGATGCAGCACATTGATCGGAAAAACCCAGAAATGCATCTGTTTTCTTCTTGGACGAACGTTAGTTTCGATGTTGGTCCTTCTGTTTGGCTCAGGATGTATTCTTAGCCATGAATGTGGTGTGAGTAACATCTCAATCCTCAGGGTACTGTCAGCACATTTAACACAAAACTAGCAGAATCATCAAATCCTATGTTTTGGACATCAGTTTGTGCATTTATTTTTCTATTAATAACACTATTATGTTCAGGCTTTAAAAATACATCTCGGTCTAATTCTTCGATTGATACACAGAAGAAGATGAGGTCAGTGCAATCAGAAGTAAAGTAAACTAGTCGATGTGGTGCTTATTTGTTGCTAGCTAAGTTATTTTAGTTGTTTTGGTCAGTGATGCAAAACAACAACCTTGAAAAGTCCGTCACAGTAGAGTCAAATATACTTCAGTATGTAAATCACTACACACACCCGCGTTATTTTATACTGGGATAAGGACAGTGGTCCAATTGAAGGAGCTAGTCAAGCTATACCTGTGGCTCATCTTAACTGTGCGTGCAGTCCTACTGGCTGAAAATGGATGTGGTTTATTTGGAGTGCTTCTCTTTGTCACAAGCATGATGCCATGAATACTCACCATTACATCACAGCTATTTCAGCAGCTCCGCTCGAAAGCAGTAGTGGTGGATCTGCCGCTATACCATTTTAGCCACACTTCTGGTGGAACTTAGTTGTCTAAAAACGTCTGTCATTAATCCAGTTTTTATATTTCAGATAAGATTACCAGACAAATACCGGACAGATGGCTGTAAAAATTTACAGCCATTCATGATCTTTAGAATCTCTTTCCTACCTGCCTTGGTCATCCCATGACTATTTCTAATTTCATTTAGGTTTAATGCAATCCAGACTGATGTAGAGATAATCTCTATGTCATCACCTTGAAGGCTCCTTAAGCACCACCACAATTGGTGTCTCTTAATTCCTGCAGAGAGAGCATGAACATATGGGCTGCAAGTTAGTTAAACAAGAGCAGGATTTAGCCTAAATACAGAAGCTCCAGGGAACATGCAACCAAATGTGTGCAGTATTTTCAATCAAACATGCCAAATATGAACATAACGGATGCAAAATTAGCTGAAAATTGTTTTGAAAATGAGTAATTGTAATTTCTGAAAAGCACAAAATGGCATTTGAAAGCTGATATGAACTGATGTCTGAAGCTAAAATAGTCTTAAACATGTATGCGTTTTCGGTTTGATAGTTAACAGGAGTCCACGTTCAAAGTGAGACGTGACTAGTTTTAACCTCATTTCAGTGCCTCTTTCCTCAGAATCAGCTTTGTATGAAAAACCGCCTCTCGAGCCGCAGAGAAGCCCGACCAGCTGTCTTCACCCGGATGACTGACAGCAGGGATTTTTAACAGAACAAAAACAGTTTTACATTTGGCTCAGCAGGAGGAAATGGATGTTGTCATGTATGCGCTCGCTGAGATATATACAGTTTTTTCTGTGTAGCAGGCGAGGAGGAAAACTCAGGATATATAAACACTACGAGATCTGTTTGATTTAAAACAGCCGACTGCAGAGGTGACGCTTCGGCTTTTGACCTAGAAAGAAAAAGAGCTGGGACTTTGACACGTCGTTGGGTTAGTTTGAGCTATAAAAGCTTTAATTGTGAAAATAACTTTGATTCACATTTAGCCTTATTTAGAAATTCAACCACACAGTTTTGAGCTGTTTTTAATGATTTTTGTCGTCAGCACACAGAGTTGGGCTGTGCAGTGAGTGCGGGAGGACCAGGGGGGAAACATCCTTAAAATAGCATTTATTCATTGGCACTTCATCTGCCGTGCCATTTAGACTTTTCACTCTGAACTTCTCACTCTCTCGATTTTACTGGAGTTATTGATAGTGCCCATTGGGAGCCACTGAAACAGATACTGTTGAGGTTACTGCAGTCAATCACAGAGCTGGCCGTGCTCCATTTTATCTTCCTCCTACTGTGTCATCATTTGAAACCAAGAAGTAATTTCCTCATCTCAAAGTGTGTCTTCAGAAGTTGTGTCAACATGTGGTTAAAGCCTGAACTGTATGCATAGCTGTTCCAGGTTTATTATTCAGGTGCTTTGAGAATGGCCTTTAATAAAAAAGATGCAATAAGAATACAGAACTCATTCTTTCTCTCTTTCCTTGTTTTTTCTTCCTCAATGCGTAGGAGGCTCTCGCAGAAACAGAAACAGCAACCAGCCAATTATTCCTGTGATTATTATTGCAAGGAAGCTGATGGACCTGCATGTTACTGATGTCGGAGGATTTCAGTGGACCTCTATTTCTATCTAATAAATACTCTTTGCACTGCTGCCCCTGGATTTTCAAGGGATTATGTGCAAGCGCTTTCCATCAGCAATGAGCTGTGCACTCCCATTATGTGTAATGGGAATAATATGCATGCAGTCATATTTGTTAAAATTGAAGGAAGAGTTTCCAAGCCGAGCGAACGTGTGATTGTCTCTGCAGCTCGGTGTGTGTGTGTGTTTTACGGTCTTGGTGATGGAGCCGGCCCTCTGCAGACAACCTGTGCTTATTTTACAGCCTTCTCCCCAGCTGCAGCATGTGGGCAATAAACCTCTCTCCAGCAATCTCCAAACAGTGCAGCAATCAATGGGAAATTATCTCAGCCAATCGATGGTCCAGCCTTTCTGTTTCTCCCTCTCTCCACCTCTACCAGTGTCCTCACTCCAACTCTCATCTCACTTCTTCCTCTCCTTATCCCTTGTGTCTTATTTTTGCTGTCTCTATGTTTTTTCCACCCTCTTCTCCCCCCTTTCTCTCCCTCTCTCTTTCCTCTTTTGCTTGCATTCCCTCCAGCTCTCGACTCCACAGCACCTATTTTGCAATGCAACAGCTCAGCAGCTCCAGAGCCATTAACAAAAGTCGCTTTCACACATGGAATATTTAACATTTCTGGATTGACTCTGCCGCGGATTATAACGAGTCTGACTTGTTATAGTACCCGGCTCTGGGATGTTGTCCTTGGTTGTCAGGAGCTGGAGGCACAAAACCTCCTTATTTTTCCATGATTTGCTTCAGGATGTACTTTAATAAGTTCAGAGAATTGCCTAAAGGACACTTCTTAAACTGTTGCCTTTCATTTTGCGGGGGAAAAGGGGAAAAAGAACAGTTTGACCTTAAAGCAATGTAAATGTTCAATTGCCTTTTCACACAGGGATCACGCTGCCATGAAGCCCCCCAAACCACCCCCACTCTCTCATTATGTTAGCAATGCCTACCTTTAATTGTTCACACTGAACCACTTCAGCACAGTGTTTTCCAATAGCTCATCGTATAATCAGCTGCAGAACCGAGGAAGAATGTGTCTCTGTCTCAGCTCAGAGTATTCCACCATACCAGCTCTCCTCTCCAGATATGTGTCAATTCATCTCTGCGACTGCCCCCACTGCTGACAGAGATGAATCCTTATTATAGTAACAGTGGAGCCATGTCTGTGTTAAAGTGGACGTTTGTAGTTTTGCACCCGCAAGGACTGATCTTTAGATCCTGCAGCTTGACAGATCTTTATAATGTTTCTCATCTGGCATGCTTGTCCAGCCTTTTATCTTTTCGGTTTTCTGGCACGGTGCAGATTCAGCCACAGTGGTGATTTGTGTAAAAAATAAATAAATAAAAAAGCAGGGCTCTCTGCCACAAACGGTTAAGGAACATTTCCTCTGCACGCTACAGCTTGACTCACCCTTCTTTTGGCTTTCTTTCATGGATAGCACCTGGTACTTTATTTTTAGCATCACCTTGGTCGAGGTTTCAAGCAAGCTGAGACAATACTAAAAGGTGATTGGTTGGAGAGAAACGTCACGGGAATTGCTGCATCCACAATAACTGACAGCTTCTTTGTAGTTTGAACTCCTGCACACATAAGCGTGGAGTCGGCAGCCAGTTGCAGGTTTCCACAGTGATGGCCTAATTCTTCTTTAGTGGTACAGGCAGATGTTTGTCCCGTCTTTCAGCGTAGCTGCTGTCTGTCTTTGGCTGAGCATTCCGCGTGTGTTGAATGGTTTCTGCTTCCAGAAGAAAACAAAGGAAACCAAAGTGTTTGGCACTGAAAGTGAGTGAAGTCAAATAGAGTTGATCCTTATAATCCAGTGGAGGTATGGTGAAAAAGACTAGCTTATAAAGCTAATGGAGTCTTTAGCAGTTATTTATTTATTTATTTGCTCTTATTTTGCACTTATTCCATAAAAAATGGAAAGAAAGAAATTAAATATCACTGCTGGAGAGGTAAGAAGCCCCGGAGGCCTGATCAAAATCCTCACCATATTTGGAAATAAAATACATTCATTCTATTAAAGTAGAGGGTACAAATAACTACATAGATGTACAGTATATATGTGTGTAAACTAACTGGGAAGCTGCAGAGGCACACATTGCTCCATTCATACTGGGATTTGGGTCAGCAGCACCAAATCTTTCCTTGTAATCCATCTAAAGTGTATAATAGAGGTGTGTGTTTTGTAGAACTTCTCCTGTTTTTCTTCTGAACAGAAGATTGATTCATACGAATGCATAGTTTGCTTTTTTTTTTCTAAATATTTTGACAGCACATGCTTGGTCACAGAGGAGCACACTGGGACTCATTGGTGACGTTTATAAGAGACATTACAGTTTTGCAGATGCAGAAATGATTGAATTACCAAAACAAGAGTATATACTGAAAACTGATTCACCAGGTGGCATGACTTAATGAATGCTAATGCTGCTCCATGCACACTGGACATCAGAAACTCCACCATAAAAACAATGATTTACCACTTTTTCTCTTCTCAGCTGGTTGCATTGCTTCCAGATGGTTTAACGATTCATGAGTGGATCTTTCTTTGAGTGCAGAACTTGTAGCAATGTCTGCATCTGGAGAGTCATGGAAAGAAATTATGCACTGAGAATACACACTCGGCAGCCATTTTATTAGGTACTTTTGTTCAGTTACTTGTCAACACAAATGGCCAATCAACCAATCACATGCCAGCAGCTCAATGCATTTAGGCGTGTGGACATACCGAAGTTCAAAGCGAGCCTCAGAACGAGGATGGAAGAGGATTACAGTGAGTTTGTGGGATTTTCACCCACAACCATCTCTTGGGTTTACAAGGAAAGGTCTGAAGAAGATAAACTATCCAGCGAGCAGCAGCTATCTGGGTGAAAATGCCTTGTTGATGTCAGAGGAGAATTGGCAGAATGGTTGGACATTATAGAAAGGCTGCTCTAACTAAAATAAGCACTGGATACAAGAAAGATATGCTGAATCGCATCTGTGAACACACAAGCATGTCCAGCCTGCTGTCAGATAAGAGCAAGAAGCTGAGGCTACAATTCCCCAGAAATTAAACTATACAAGATTGTAAAAACCTTCCTGGTCTGATGAGGCCCGATTTCAGCAACAGATGCCGATGGTAGGATCAGAATATGAAAGTATGGATCCGTCCTGCCTTGTATCACCAGTTCAGGTTGCTGCTGGCGGTGTAATAGGGTGGGTGGTATTCATTCAGTAATCATTGCTGACCATGTCCATCCTTTTTATGACCACAGCGTATCCATCTTCTGATGCCTACTTCCAGCAGGATAATGCACCGTTTCAGAAAGCTCAAATCTACTCAAACTGGTTTCTTGAACATGACAATCAGTTCACCGTACTCCAGTAACCTCCACAGGCACCAGACCTCAGTCCAACAGAGCAGGAGATGTCTGATGCTATCATGTCAGTATGGACAAAAAGAAATATTCCCAACACCTACTATAAAGATGTATCTAATAAACTGGCCAGTTGGTGTTAGTAATATTTACTTGCAACCTCTGATATCACTACATGGTATTGTAATTCTTCTTCTAAAATAAGGCTTGACAACTTTATACACATTGCATTTAGATTACAGAGCCCTTAGCTGTCCTTGAGGTTGAAGAATTTTTCACTATGATAGGTATTCATGAGGGGGGTAACTGCACTGACATTGACTAAGTGTTCACTCCCTGAGTGCTTGTTTTCACTCTGATAATCAGTTTGTTTTCACGTATGCTGATACAAAGCATTTCGCAGAAATGTCGCCGGGTCATGACAGGAAAAAATTATCACAGCAAATTTTCCACGGGATCGATTGCGGCTCTTACTTCCAGCACAACACCCAAAACCGTGCACGAGAGGACAGAAGCAGTTAAAAGGACGTGGAGTGTTAGCACGCTTCACAGTAGCTTGCAAAACAACACTTCCACTCCTGAGCTCTCCTGAGTACAGCTGCCATCTCAGGATTTTTATGATATAGTTATTTGACTCTTACCATCTAATATTTATTTTCCCCTCCAACACATGCTACACTGGATCTACTGCTCTGACCTTGTCTGTTAAATGATTTAAAAACCCCTTATAAACATATCAGGCGATCCAGTTAGGGTGAATGTATCACTAAAGTATTCTTGGATAACCCTTTGGCAGCTTTCGCCATTAAAAAAAAAAACAAAAAAAGAAATCTGGCGGGGTTTCCACGCCTAAGCAGCCGTCGCTCTTGGCAGAGCAGACTCACACTGACAGCCATTCAGGCAAGCTTGGAAATGGTGAGCAAACATCGCTTCTACTAAACACCTTGTTTATGCTGCAGAGTTCAGCCATAACGTGAAAACATGAAAAGAGAGCACAAGTGACAACCACCACCCCTGCCTGTCACACTCGTATCATCCCCCTACCCCCCTCCCACCTCAGCTGTGGAGAAAACAGCTAGCTAATGCTGTGGTTTGACAAACACAAGGCTTGTGTGTGGCTGCGAGGCACAGGGTTATTATTTGCTTTGCAGTTAAGGGCAGGGTCGACACGGGTTTTCGAAAGCCAGCAAAGGTTATTCTGCAGAAAAGGACAAAGCACCAGAGCATAGCTTGTGAGGATGAGCTCTAATGTAGAAATGTGATTAATACTGGAGGAAGCTGCATTGGCAAAGATAGGTCGTAGTTATGGTAGATTAGGAGGTCAGCTCTGGTCAGTGGCTCCAGGGGTTTTGTTTAGACACCATGGCCACAAGCATGGATATAAATAGCAACTCGCTAAAATCCCTCCTTAAGATTCTCAGCTGTTTCATCTCTGGAAACGTTCTCATCTGAGCCTTACATGAATTTGTAAGCGTCAAGTTATGCATGCATAGAAATGATTACAAGAAGGGGATTTTTACGGCTTGAAAATGACAGTCTGCTAATCAGCGAGTCTGTGCAGGTGCTGTTGGCTGTTTCAAGCAGATTCATGACAGAATCCATCACTGCATTCTCAGCAGACATGCACAGATATTAGCTAATAAATGTTTATTAGAAAACTGCTTCTTTTACTCCACATTTCCTATTAAGAAGTAATTAGGCCAAGGCTATCACTATAGATTGGCTCAAATAAAATTGGTTGATTTTGCTGGTTGGCAATGAATAATAACACCACTGCCCCGACCACTATTTAATGTATTCATAACACGATCAGCTGCACATTAATCAAAGAGGAGCTACACAGTATTAGCTGGGTAGTTTCAATTTTTCAGATATATATGTATGTATATTATACACACTGCATGGCCCAATAAAAAAGATGACACCTGGATATAACTAAGCAAATACTTATGAGCCTCCTATTGGATAATTACTACATGGGTGATTATGGTTCAGCTGGCAACAAGTTATTTAACCCCAACTAATGCAATATGTAGCTCCTTATTTCTTAAACAGTCATGTGGAAAAACACTTTCTGTGGTCGTGTGTTTAAGAAGGGTCAAAATATTGGCATCAAGCAGAGAAAATATCGGAGGAGATGCAGAAACTTCTAAAACTGGGATAAGAGCTGTTCAATGCATTATTAATAACTGGAATGATGACGGGGAACCATCGTCTTCCAGGAGGAAATGCGGTCGGAAAGATTCTTGAATGATCATGACGGGTGATCATTAACATTTGGTGAAATCAAATAAAATTTAAAAAAACAGTAAAATTCAGGGCTATTTTTAATGGTGAAAGTAAAATAATTTCTACCGCCACTATGCAAAGGGAACTCAAGGGATTGGGACTGAACAGTGTTGCCAAAAGAAAAGCACTAGAGAAAGGCTCAGTTTTCTATGGACTGGACTCTAGAGCGATGGAAGAAGGTCATGTGGTCTGATGAGCCCAGATTGATCTTGTTCCAGAGTGATGGGGCATCAGGGTAAGAACAGAGATAGATGAAGTGATGCAGTCATCATGGCATCGTGGTGCCTACTGTACAAGCCTGTGGGGGGAGTCTATGATATGGGGATGCTGCATGTGGTCAGGTTTAGGTTCAGTAACATTGGGCCCAAAGAATGAGGTCAGCTGACTACCTGAATGAGGAGGTTACTCCATCAGTGGAGTTTTTTTTCTTCTCTGACAGCACGCCCATATTGCAAGATGACTAGCTTACCTGCGACTGCCATGATCAAAGCCAAAGGAGATCCAATGCAATATTAGTGGTTTCCACGGAAACAGGAGAAACATTTTGCTTTGCAAGCTATAGTAGCATTAAATGATCATGGTAAACTATACCCTGCTTTTGCAATGAGTTGCAAAAACGTCCCTGAGTAAATGGAGTGTATTCATACAGCACTTTTCTAGTCATTTGTTGACCAATCAAAGCATTTTTCATTACCTGTCATATTCACACACACACACACATACAGCACTTTTATTGTTACAAACTATATGCTTTCTAGATTAGAATATCTGAAATAAAAAATATTTGGCCTATGATGCTTAAACATGATAGAAATAAATGGATAAATAACAAGAATAACTTAATATGAAACAAATACACTACGATATAGGTCACATGTTGGCCCACCAAAATATACCTCCTGCTCTCCGGTGCTGTCTTGTTCTCATTGCTGTCATCGGAAACATAAAGTTAATGCAGGGCAATGAGAAGACAGCAGAACTGTGCTCTTAAAGTCTTTTTAAAAAGTGATAAAAGTGGTAAATTTCTATGCCTATTGCCTATCCATATGTAAATTGCTGAGAACATTAAAATAATTAATTATTCCAGCTGAAATTTAATACGTGTTTTTTTATGCAGATGACATCATCTTGTCAACTACTGACCCTACAGTAAATTAAACAATTTCTCCTATTTATACCATTTTCTTTATGTCTAAATGCCACTGAGGGAGTGTGTCTCAATACGTAAGTGCTCTAAAACGCAGTGTGCTATGGAATGTGGCGTGCACTGTGCACTTGCTGCTGTAGTGCACTTTTGTGGGTAAATGTTGACCCAAATGGAACTCTGAGGTTTTGCTCTTACCGGTAGTCGCAGCGTAGCATTTTGCTGTGATTCTCTAGCTTTCCAAAAATATCGGGCAAACAAGCAAACACAAACCAAAACATTAACCATTTGTAGCATGTATAACCTATTTACATCTGCTAACCAGCTCAAAACTGCTAACATTTATTGTCCTAACTGCACTACGTCTATACAAGTCCCGCCCCTTCCTTTATGTCTGCAACATGGCGTCCATTTTTTTATAAGTAGTGTACATCGTTCTACACTAGATTTTGTTAAGTTGTTGTTAAGTACCTGATTCAGTGTTGTGTATTTTAACACTCTGCTTTACCGCTAATCTGCCTCTGTTTGGTATGTGTCAGTTTCCAAAGTTACCCTGTTGACTTGGATGTGTTTTTTGTGCCAAAAGGTTGCAATCATTGTGAAAAGGGCTGTTGAAAATGAACTTTCTTCTCTTCAAAAAAAGCACACACTGTCAGAGCTGATAAGATATTCCATCATTTCATTAAAATCAAGCATTAAATTCATACATATTAAATTTAACTTTACCTGCAATAGAACCTGCATGGTTTAAACGAGCCACTCTGTAATCGATTATTGATCTGACACGTTTGCATCTGTCAGCACCGTTGAAATAAAGGATGATGCTACCACAGTTTTAGTTCAGTTTAATAGATTTAATGAGACCATGTGTGAAGGTGATGACGAAACTGTCTTAGTGTAAAGGGAAAATACATCATTTGTTAACATGAATCTTTTACAAAGTATTTGTACATGTAGTTCAGTATTATTGCTTTGTTTTTTGGCAGAATATGTTGTGTATTTGTGTGTGTGGTCTTTTTTTGCATCGATTGTCCTGAACCTACATCTGTGCTGTATAATTAAATTCAAATACACCTTATTTTCTTGCTAACAAAAGCTGTGTCCTAATCTGGCTTTGCTGTGGAATAAAAGGTCTCATTGGTCTTTTTACTTCATCATCTCCTTGTCTCTGTGCATCAACCCAAGGCCGCCTGTAATCAGCAGGCCTTGAGCTCTCAGAAAGGTCATTCTGTCCCTTTGATGGTGTTTTGATTCATCCCTTCCTCTTCTCTCCCCTCCCACCCTTCCTTTCCTCTCGCTCTGTCTCACAGGGAAGCTGGAGAGTCACTACCATCAGGGTGCCAAGAAGGGGCTGGTCCCATCAGCTACAGAATGATGCTGGAGGAAAAGCTTGGGAGGAACATGGAAAATGATCTTTTCTGAAAAATTGGTCTCAATTTGTGCTGGATTCTATTACCAGCATTGCCTCGGTCTGTGGTTTAATCACTTGCATTTGCTTTTTGAATAAGAAATATTGATTTAAACTCCCATTACGAAGATGCATAATGTTTAAAATTGTTTAGTCAAATTTCTACATTATGCTTTTTCTTTTCAATTGTTTGCATAAATAAAAACAAGCTGCTTATTAACACTTGTCTTATTTTTCTTTGAATAAGCACTCATGTTCAATGAGATATCAAAGGAAAATCATTTCAGCTCCATCTTTATCAGGAACTTAACAGGCCACAAGAGAAATCCTGTTTAGCTCTTTTCCCTGGAGGCAAGCCTGTCATTACCCTTCTCACACTTGAAGCCACATTTACACCAATAATAGTACTTTCCTTTAAAGAAAAAACAAAAAACACAGCCTTGTCATTAGTTTTACTAAGGCCATTTCATTATAGCCCTGGGGGGGGGGAGTTAAGGGGAGAGAAAGAAATGCTGAAAGTAGTTGACCCTGGCTCAACGCTGTTATCCAACCTCAGCAAACAACACTCACTTGACTGATCCAGTACATGGAGATTGAGTGCATTTTCCCGTTTGTTTTAGCATGTTGTGCTAATTGCTTCATTTGCCTTCCAGTTGTCCAGCACAAGGGAAACATGTCTGCTGCAGTGATCATTGTTCAGAGCTGTGAAATCTTTCCTTCAGCCCGTAACCACTGTCTGATAATCCGTCAATCTTGAGGAGTCACCTTATGTGGAATTTCATCTACTCTCTCTGAACATGCAGCAACACGCCGTCACTGAGGATAACACTTGGATGCTGGGATATTTTCAGTCTAAACAGTGTGTCTTATCTGGCTTGGGTGTGTCCTTCCTGTTCGCCACAACAACACTTTAACCCTCCTGTTGTCTTCGGGTCAAAATGACCCGACACTGTGTTAAAACCCCCCAAAAAATCCCCTAAACAATATTTTTTCAACTTAAAATTTTATGACTTTGCCTGGATTGGCCCCAACATTAGAAAAAGTGAAATGTTGCTTGTATTCATATTTCCATGTAAGCTGTACAAAAAAAGGTACAAAGGTGGTCTTCGGGTCAAAATGACCCGTGAGGCAATTAGAGTTGATATGAAGGTCATTACAGTTATTTACACACCACAGAAATGTTGCAATGTTTCAGTTTTGTCTCAGATTAATCAGTAGCAGAAATAAAAAAGAAAAATCAGGGGGTTTTCTCACGGACCGCTGTGCCTTTGATCAGTCTCAGATCAATTAGAAGTAAAGGTGAACAAGACAGTAGCAGACGTAAACAACACAAGACAGGTGGCATTCTCGCAGACTGCAGAGCTCTTTTTCTGTGGATTTCCAGAGGTTATAAAGGTGCTGCAGATGACAGGACCCTCAATTCTCTCTTTGCTGAAGCCATGAGTGTGCGTTATAACACTGAAGAGGATCTAGAGCTAATTTTTTCAGATGTCCAGCAAGACAACTCTGATTCAGAAAAGGAAGTGGAGGATGTCTCAGAAGAAGAAGATGGGGAGGAATACAACCCAGAGCATGATGAATCCTCTTCAGAAGAAGAAGAAAACCCTGAAGCTGAAAGAGAGACTTTCCTTTCAAAACAATGACAAAATAACATGGTCCTCAGCAGCA
>JAVQJG010084984.1:0-17321 GCA_036024015.1 Craterocephalus amniculus | reverse complement strand
CATATATATATATATATATATACATATATTTATGCACACACATATACGGGGTCGGGGGGGTGTATATGTGAATGAAGCAGCTTCAATCCTGCAGTTTCACATGCTGCAAAATGTGCCCTTCTTTCCCTTTGAGCACCTGCCACATAAATTTTCTGTTCACGCCCCTGCTCACATGAATGTTTTCACATTGGACTACATGTTATTCTTAGGGGCCAGCTATAGGCACAAAATCCTCAAAAGAATGCGGGGGGTGCTTAACTTTTGATTCAGGCTTAGTTAATAACACAAACACACTTTGCTAAACACTATTGCCATAGATTGGGCTACAAATCAAAATGACCTGGTTAGAATCAATAATACGTAAATTAGGGTTTTGGACAGAAAAAATCTTTAAAACTATTTGAGAAAGTTGCTCTTACCATAAAAAGGCCCTCTAGATAAAAATGTGATTATTTGGTCATTTTGATTTGAATAGCTAAATGAGCAATGTGCTCACAACTGGAAGGAAGACAGTGGTGCATATCCAATAAGGTACAATGAGGCATTCTAGTCTAAACCTAAAGGAGTGGAGGTATAACCTTGCTCACTTGGAGGAAAAAAGGAGGTTTTGTTCTATAGATCTCTACTACTATAATTAATGCTAATTTTTATTTAATTACGTAAAGAAATATACTTTAGATTAAAACAAAAATAATTCCTAAACTGAAATCATGAATAAATGAATGTAAATAAATTAAATAGATTTAATGAAAACAGATATGAATATATATTCCAAATGAAATTAATAAATAATACGTTGTTAAGTAAATTTAATCCAAGGCGTCGTAACAGAAGGTGTAAAAATGTCAGCCTGAATACTGTTAATTTTCCATGTATTACAGTAGTGGTTCTCAAACCGAGGGTTGCAAGATCATTTCAGGGGGTCACCTGTAAAAATCATATAACTTACATTTATCAAATAAATTTGGGATGTGTATCATGGCTGACTAAATTAATCCATTAATTCAAAGATAAATCTAAAAGTTAGTACCTTCATTTCTTAACACATTGATGCATAAACAAGAACGACTTGATCCTCTTAATGAAAATTAATTTAAGCCTTATTATTTAGATAATGCCTACAGAATGACCCATCATTTATATCATACAATTAATCACTGTGGTCACTGGAATGAAGATACGAACACTACCGTATGTTGTCTTGTGGCTCAAAAAGTGTGAGAAGTACTCTTGGCTATTTACAAGCTAAGGAGGTGTGAAATTCAGAATGTAGGGTGCACACAGTCAGTGGGTCAGAGTCAGGATTACATCACAGATTATCCTGTACATATCCATAAGCCAATATTTCAACCCTAAATTATGTAAACAATATGACAAATTTTACGTAAGTGATATTGCAATGGAAAACTAAATACAGAGGGCTTGAGCATTTAGTTTTTGCCTGGACATTAAATGTATATTTTCTTGTGCAGAAATTTTGAAAGGATGTACCGCAGGGGCTTGCACTAATTCCAGTTTGTTCATTCATTTTCTGTACAGTACCACTTATTCCAATACAGGGTTGCAGGGGGCTGGAGCCAATCCCAGCAATTAGCAGGCAAGAGGCTGGGTACAACCTGGACAGGTTTTTGTGATATAGCAATTAAAGTGAAATGTTTTAAAAAGAACATCAACAACAAAAACTCTTTATGTTCCTGAAATATGGCATGAAAATAGACATAGGCAAAGCCTTTAAACTCCTAATACTGCTGCACTCGTGCCAAGACAGGACTGGAACATGCCATGCATGTAGAAGCATTCCCAACCAAGGAACAAGCTTGTGAGACCTAAGTGAATGTTTGTGAATAAAAAAAAAGACTTGTATTCTATAATCAAATTTATTTAAGGCCCATTAGGAATGAGAAGAAATCATGTCATGATTGTTTTGATCACAGTCACAAATGTCATAAATGTATATAATTGTTCATATAAATGCGCTCCAATGCGGATGTTTTGAGGTGTCCCATTGAACTGTATTCCAGTCAGATGGATTTGTGAGTCTTCCTTTATCAATGCTGCTGATCAGGTTAAATGATAAAGCTGCAGAAATTGATAAACTGTCCTATATAAATGGGCTGATAACCACTGATAATGTCCTCTCAATTGGGTGAGAAGGTCTGAATCAGGATCCCTTCCAATGTGAGCTCCTTATTGCTTCTTCATTGTTCTACAATAATTATTTTTATTACTGTACCAATATTAATCGTGAATTTATTATACATGGCTCAAATGATCATTTAAATCTGTGGAATAATGATGAAGAAATTCAAAACATTTTTTTTTTCTGGATGTAGGCCTACTGCCTTTTTGTATTGTGGTTTCAAAGCCTGAAAAGTCCTACAAGCACCACGACAGAGTTCAGTGACTTGAATGCTGACTGGCTTAGAAATATGTAGGAATATGTATGAACATCCATGCACTGATTTGTAGGACATTGTTCTAAGTATTTGTGAGAGCACCCTGTTCAATAACATGTACACTTACTAGAGACTATTTTAGCTACAGTGCAAGATGAAATGTTCACCCTGTACTAAATGGATGAACATCTAATTAGAAGCCATGCTCTTGGAATGTGTGAGAAAGCCAGAGTACTCTGGGGGAACTCATACATGCAAACGGGAGATGTTCAAATTCCAAACAGAGGGGTCGCAGCTGAAAATCAAACCAGCATGGAAAATGCTAAAAAGAATGCTCATAAGTCATGCCATAGTGTCATAGTTCAATGAGCTTTAAGGAACTTTAGTCCAGTAGCATTTGAAATTTGGCTGATATCTAGTTTGAGGTCACTTCAAAATCTATGACATTCTGCCTATGACCTAAAGATTAGATGGTCTATGACACCTTCTTACATTTTGAAGGGCTTGCTTATCAAGGAAAAATCTGTACTCCATTTAACATTTTTTGCCATGCATCTCATAGTTATTGTTTTTCTCCATGATCACTTATCCTAGAATTCAGTGTGGGAGTTGACTGTGTGGTGTGAAATATGGCCAAGACTGACTCATGCAGCCTCCAGGAGCCACAGTAAATGCTGAAGTTATTCTGATCATCACCTTAAATCAATATTTGGAAAACCTTTGTGAATTTGACCCGAGGAATTTGTAGTAGCATTGAACTCCCTGAACACATTATACTTTCTATAGTCATGAGAGCCTATAATTGGTTTTCTACTCTAAGCACTCCTTTATCTTTTGCACTCTTGCGCACACTGCTAAAAATCCAATCTCAAAGGACAACGAAAGCAAATGGCACTTTGAGCCCCAGCACTTCGCCAATACTTGGCAAGTAGATTGTCTGGATGATAATTGTTTTTTTTTGCAACATTATAGGTCACGATGTCATGATTTGAAGGGTTTTGCTTTGTACGTCTGTAGTTTAGTTTCCTGTTTTATTTTGTAGCTTCCTCCCCTCTGGTTTTGGTTTAAGTCTGTCAAGTCTGGTCTTGTTTTTTCATGAATTTCACCTGTTCCTCATTTGTCCCTCAGTCTATTTGTTCTCCCTTGATGTTCAGGTGCTTCCTCAGTTCATCCTTTTTGTTTCCTCTGTTGTGCGTTTGTTTAGTTTTCCTGTTTGTCTTTTTTGGATTAAACCTTTATTATTACTTTTCATCTGCCTCATGGTTCTACATGTGGGTCTGTTCTTTCATGCACATCCTGACACATTAAGCCAAATAAAGAGAACTAACAGACTGGAAACTAACAAGCTGGTCACATGGTTACCTAGTTTAACTAGTTGAAAGATCAAAGAAGATGTTTTCATGGCTGACCTGATAAAGAAAAATACTGACAACATGCTCAGCCCTCTTGCACTTCTTTCTTTGTCTCTAGAGAGAAACATACTTTATAATGGATGAATTAAGGACACGTGTTTTGTGAGGCAAAGCACAAGACGTCAGCACTTGTGGTTTTGTTAAATTGCTCTCGTTAAGTCTTTTTTTTTCATTCACTCACTTTCCCTGCATTTATCCAATTAAATCACCTGCTACCCTAATTAGCATTTTGTCCACTTAAAATATCATTTGCAGTTTCTGATCCCATTTTGTAGAAAAAACACATTTCATATTTATTTATCTATCTACTCACATTGATTTAAGACCCAACAGGCAAATTCAGACATCAAAGTGAGTGGAAAAAAGCAAAGATTTTGTTATTGCACAGCTGGTCAACAACAGATGGTATAATCTTGGACATGTCACTATAAAGAAGAGCATCTGCACCAGGGAAACCACAGTTATCTACCCAGAGAGTTTACCTGATGTTATTCTAATAGTTTTTCATTCCACCCGGTACTGCCATGGATGCATCAGCTAAGTTGTTGGAAGGCGACAATCACAGCATCCTTACACAACACCTTTTTCTTTTCCTTTTTTTGACCCAGTACCCCAGATCCATTATCTAGGTCCCCTACTGTCCCCCTATGAATTAAACTTAGAATAAGGCTATGTTCATATCGGAAGTTCTAAAATATACCATAATGTTGATTTTATCATTAACATTTTATACCATTTCTAGAGTGGAATGTGGTCTGTTTCATTTCAGTGATGTAAAAGTAGGATGAACTGCAACACCATTATTTGGCTAAATTTGCATTAAAATAAATATGTGTTTCCCATTTAGGACCACATATGGAAGTAAAAATCGGATTTGTGCTGTCCACACTGTCATAAAACAAATTAGATATGGGTTCCATTGCATTTAAAAAAAATATTTGCCTGCATTGTAAACATAGCTTCACTGGCTTCCCTGACTATCAGGCTTAATGGTAACTGTTACACCTTAAAAAAAAGTAAAATGCTCTTAAAATTTAAATTCCTGGATATGTTCACACTATTTAATCCAGAAAGACCGTGCTGATTTAAAACATGTAATGTTTTTTTGACTCTGTTTCTTAAAAAAATCAGAATGAAGAATTGTTAAGAACCAGAATGGAAACAATGAATCCAAACTGGGACTGCAATCATTCAAATTCCTGCGATGCCCACCCCAGTCAGGAATGAATGAAATCACAGGCCGTAAAGTAAAGTGAAGCAAAATAAAGGGGGATCAGACTGATTGAAATGTAGGGAGAGCTAAAAACCTTCAGAATTATCATGCCTGACTCCAGTCAAACAGACCTCACACCCACCCCGTCCACAACTTTCCTGTCACACCTCCATTCTGTCCTCTTGCAGCTCAATCATGGGTATTAACACAGTCTCATCACCCGTCACATCTGGACATATGGACACCTCCTCTGTCCCATCCCACCCATCCAAAACTCAGGCTTCACTTTTATGTGAGAGGCACCAGAAAATGCAGGCGGATGTCTCCACAACTGCCTGGATTTAGGACTATATGACAGTTACTGTACAGTTTGCAAGACTGAGATGTTGTCTCTGAGAAAGCGGTCAGCAGCAAAGGAATGCCACAAAAGGCTGTGCACTCAATATTTCTCTTCACCATACTCCTCAGAATTCTATCTTTTGGGAACAGGTGGATGTGGTAGAGCACTACAAATACCTGGTACAATATTACATTTCCACACAGAGTACAGCACTGAGGCTTATTACAAAAAGCGACAGAACAGACCATAATTCTTGAGTAAGTTTAAAGCAACACTAAATATCTTTTCATTTATTACGCACATTACTGGATCTGTCATTACCTTGCAGAGTCCTGAGGCTGAGAAACTACACTCTCTAACTTTTTTTAAGAGGGTGGGTAATCATGTGATACTGTACATGTGTTTTCTGTTACGTCACTAAATTGCACTCGAACAACTGGAAATCAGCATTTTAGCCGTCATGCACATGTATATAATAGTATGTATTAGGGCTGTCAGTAATTCAAAATAATTAGTAATGATAAATCATGTGTGTCCTAATTTAATTCACAATTAATAACTAACAGATTTTTAAAAAAATTGTGCTGTAGAAAATAAAATAAAATTTGATTAGTTATGTTTCTTGACAGGATATTATCATGTTTTTAATATTTCTGTTAACAGTTTTGTACCTGCTTTTGTAAAATAATTCACGTTGATAACTTGCTACAATTACCCACTATGGTTGAATGACTATATACGTCCACAGACACACACACACACACATACATGCGACCGCAGTCATATGTTTTCTCTCTTGAACCATTTCTGACAACCTTACCTTCTTTCGGAAACCAACATGTTATAAACTGATTCTGATCAGCTGCTTGTATTATGATCAGGACATCTCTGCTAGAATTGGACCATCTCTAAAGGAGGACTGGTCCTGGGCATAAGTGATGGGGCGCTAAATTGCATCCACAAAAAAAAATAAAAAGAGAAAGAAAAGAGGAAATTTCATATTCATGAAGCTCCAAAGGTAAACAAAATTTGCTTGGTACAACTCCACAGCCAGACCATCTTTCTGCTGCTATGCTGGCCATGACCTTTGTTTTTTGTTTTTTAAACTCAAAGTATTTTATCTCCTTTATAAGTAATCAGGTTGTTGTAAGCCTCTAGTAAATGTTGTTACAGTTCAAATCTGTGTTGAAGTGCAGTTAAAGTGTATTTTGGCCAGTCATTCATACCTTTGCTTTCTCATCCAGCATCCAGTAGTCACATATACTTTTCCTCTCTACATATACATTAGAAATATCTCCAGCACCTCCAGCATAGCTTGCTCTTCTATGTCAGCTCAGACCTGTTGCAGAATCAGGACTCAATGTATCACCAACAGACACAGAAAGAAGCTCATCTCAGCTCCAGCTTAGTTAAATCTACTAAAGATCTACGATGATCCAAGAATCTCTCCTTACTTTGCATCATTAGCAGCAGCCATGTGATAAAACAGCACTCCTTATATGTTGACAGTAAAAACGACTTTGCCAGAGTAAGACTGTAATGTGAAATTGTTGCAGCTCGAAAATCTTGAATATATATTTTCAACTTTTGTTTAAGTTTCTAAAGATTTATTGTGAATTTGCGATGATACAAGGCAGCTCCAGTTCAAATCTCGCCTAGGGCGCCAAATTGGTCACCAGCTGTTAGGTGCTGGAATGTTTCAGGGACTAACAGTATACTGTATAGTATATGACTGTCTTTTGTCCTGAACTACAGGACAAAAGACAAAGTGGTGGTTGCCAGGTTTGCAGCTTTCTATTAACTCCAAATTAACTTATTTTTCTACAGAAATCTCCAAAGTTAAAAGAAGCCATTAAAGGTTTTCTGAGAACAGTGCATATCATCATATCATCATATCATGAACAAAAACTCTAACTTATCTCTATTGTTTAGTAGCAGGTGTATCTAGTAAACCCATCAATTGAATACACACTGCATTGAAGCACCTTTTGGTTGAATTACAAACTTGCAAGTATGTTTCTTCAGACTACAATCAACCACTCCAATGAACAACACCAAACCAGAGTCAATAGCAGAATTAGTTTTTTGGCATTGGCAGAAAAGATTTTGTTAGTTTTTCATGGACATAACATACACGCCCAACTATTCTGCTCAGCGCACAAACGTTTTTTTTTCTTACAAATGCAGCCCTATTTAAAGGGGAAATAAGATTTGTATTGTTTATTGCTAAGAACTATTGTTGATTAAAGATTTTCCATGTAATTGTGCAACCTGAACATAAATCACTTGCTCTGTATCAAAAATGTTTTCCTTTTTCCTCTAATACATGTTTATCTTGCAAACTTTCATGTACAGTACACTACAAACTAATTAATTTAACAAAATGAAAAACGTTAATTGTTACACCATGTTGTAGGATTATGTAAAAACATATCATTCTTTAAAGTCTGAAACAGGAATGAACAGAATATCCTGACGTGACACATGCACTCGCTTAAGCACATGCACATTACCACACCACAGAGACCGAAATAGCAAAAACCATATGACTCATGCAGTATTATGAGAGTCTTGGAGTATGGGTTTTCATCTCATATTCGGAGAACCAGATAATATCACCTTCCTAACAAAAAAAAAGGACAAATATACTTATGAACAAATATCCGAGGTTAGTCTTGAAAGCAGAAGTTCTCATTAAAGGACTAATTTTAAGTCTTTAATTGTAAAACAAAGTATACTTTAAAACAGGGTGGGCTAATTTCATTCTTGGCCCAACACATTAAACCCTGGATACTGTGAGTGCATGATAACAAGATTCAATAAATGCCATGCAATTAACAAGTTTGCTGCAGATACAAACTGGACAAGCAGTGCCACTTGATAATGTCAAATTGGCAAGAAAGAAGAAATACTTGATTTTACAGACACAAAGAGCCATGGGCAGATCTACAGGGGGGCAAGGGGGGGCCAACTGCACCCCTGTTTTATAGCCTTGCCCCCCCCAACTGCCCCCACAATATTTATGAGTTTAAAATAATACTTGTAAAACTAAATTGCGTGAATATCTAAAAGCACATTTTTGCATTGAAAAAAGTAGATATTTTACAAAAAATACATAATTTTAACTAAATCTTGGGTCTCTGAAAAGCTTAGTTACAGCCCTGCGTCAGAAACCGTTGCATGGCAGTGCGCTGTGCTGTGTCACTCCTCCTTGTGAATGAGACTGTCTTCAGTCCCGAAGGGTGGAGTCACTGAGCAGGACAGGTAAAGCTTTCTTCCCTATGTGATGCTCCAAGGCACAAAGTTGAAGTAAAATGAAACTTGTAATGAATTAGATGTCTTTTTAAAAAGACGCTCATTAATTGCTTGCAAGCATCACTCACTCGTCTTTTGGATTGTTGGAGTGCATTTACCTTATTAGTTTAGCTAACAGTTAACACAAAAGCAGTTTCTGCATAGCTCAGAAATGTTTTAGGTCATTACTTTATGGGCTGTAACTTGACTGGTGGCTCTATATGATGATTACAGCAAAAAGACCGCACAATGAAACCACATTACTGTACATCGGAGTATCGTCCCTCCCAGAGACAGGTGCATGACAGTGAATCAGCAGCAGCTACACCTCCACTGTGGGTGTGTGTGTAGGTGTGTGTGTTTGTGTGTGTGTGTAAAAGTAGACCTCCTGCTCCTCTGGCTGCATCGCTACAGACTGCTTGTTCTATAAAACCGTGAGACTGTTGTACGTAATAAGAGGGGTGCGTGTTAGTGTGTGTTAGTGTGTGTTAGAGTTCGTTCCCAACCAGATCTAACAGTGTCAGGTCTGTTTAGCTTAGCCTGTATCGGAGAGCGCTGCCTCTGATGTTCCTGCGTGTGTGTTGATGCACGTTCTTTGTGAGGGATGTTTACATCAGCTGAAGGGTGAGAAAGTTCCCGAACTACTAAATCAACATCATTCAGCAGATTAGACTGGATTTATTTACCTGTTTAGCAGGACAGTTTTAACTGATATTATATATTATTAATACTGCCAGTGTGACCCAATGGGGCTTTACATTTTCCTGATAAAAGTAGATAAAGCTATTTATTAATCTAAATGTTTAGTTAACTTATGATGCTGCAATTGTTGTTAAATGACAAGTAGAAATGATGAGCAGTATTAAAACTACATTTATATGTTGGATTTTTTAAAATTCATCAAAAGTTCAAGTCAAGAGTTACATTTTTACTTCAAATAAGTATTGGTTCAGTTATTATCAGTGGTAAGCCGGCATGATTACTAAGAACTGAAATTGGGACCTGGAAAAAATGACATTGGTTCAAGTCTGTGTTAATTAGTTACAAAAGGGAGAAATGTTTGTTGGTCAGAGTATTTTTTATTTTTATACATATTTTTCTTTACCACTGAGTTTCAAAAACTATATATATATATATATATACATAAAAATGTTAAATTTTAAATATTAAAGTCACATATTAAAGTTAAATGTAGTTATGATACTTTTCAGCATTTCAATTTCTCATTCAACAACAATTGCAGCATCATAAGTTTACTAAACATTTAGATTAATAAATAGCTGCATCTACTTTTATCAGTAAAATATAAAGCCCTGTTGGGTCACACTGGCAGTATTAGTGTGACCCAGCTGGCTACTTGCATATAATGACATGCCAGTCTGTGTCTCAGTAGAAAGCCCTGGAATGTTCACATAGTTAAATGAGGACGTCAACCATCGCCACCCTCCTTGGACCTCTTGCCTCTCCTTTGCCCCCCTATGTAATTTTTTCTAGATCCGCCACTAATGGGTGGCAGTGTATGGGATGACTTACTCAAGTCCACCAAAGTGGCCAATGTGCAACAATACTAGCCTCCCCCATGAGATCAATAGTAGTGACCAGTGTGTAAAAGGTACATATATACATGTAAATGTTTTTTGGTTTGTATGTTACATTTTTGCCATAAAATTAAAAAGAAGGAAACAATCCCTTAACATTGTGTAATGTAGCCATTTCTCATAACACTAATTCTTACTAATAATCTATCTTAAGATGTGTAAAAGTGTGGGCTCTTGCACATTTTTATTTATTACTGGAGATCAAGCTGGTTTAGTACGTATGCCCTATTCTTCCTCAGCCGTGCCTGTATAATATGAGCAGGATGAGTTTTTTTGTTTTTTTTACCCTCTTTGGTACCATGTTGCCCTTGGGCAACAAATCCATTTTTGCCCTGTCAAATCCCAGCCATGCCCTTGTCATATGACCTACAGGAATCAGATTTGAAACTCTTTGGATGACAGCCCTGAAAAAAAAAAAGATTCTTAAAATGTTATTTTCTGGTCTTTTTCTTCCTGGAAAAAATATCTTCACACTAACAGAAGAGTAAACGTTTAAGTTTTTATAGTTTTATGCAACTTATTAACTAATTTAACAGTGGAAACTTGTTATGCAGCTGTTGCCTTCAGGCAACAATGTGCCATCATGGAAAATTGCATATGTTGCCTTTAGGCAACAGTGAACCATTATGGAAACACATAGTAGAGATTTGTGTGCATTTCTATCACGATCAAAAGCCATTCAACATTTTGTTTTGATCTTTATTCCACATGATATGATATGATATGATATGATATGATATGATATGATATGATATGATATGATATGATATGATATGATATGATATGATACTTTGCTTGTTCTACAGTTGCTACAGATTTTCATGCATTGGCAGAACGAATTCAGCCTGATTCTATGCCCTTTAAAAAAGAGGGGAGATAATAAACTCCAGCTGAGTACAATGACAATTAACTTGGATCAAAGCAGTGATGAGGATGAGCATAAAGTTTACTTACGAGGAGAAAAGAAGACCATTGAGGAGGATTAAAGTGGTACGGATGAGGGCAGCCAAAGTGGCCATACAGTGATAGGTATATCTTCTACAGCACTAGATAGATTAGTTATTCTTTATATTTTTATTGCATGCTCAGCAAGTTTGCTTGTTTGCAATTACTCTTCCAGAACCAATAGTAAATGGGTTCTACTGTATGGGTTGTTCCTAAATGGTACGGCATTACCTACAGGCAGCATTTAGCAAAGAAAAGTTATTTTGATAATGCTTTTGAATGTCACATTACATAAAATATGACTAATGCATGTTTAATAGATATTTTTTAATATGTTTATGAAATAAAACAAATGTCTAGATTGGAAAAACATCCAAAAATAAAATAAAATTTTAAATTTCTTCAGAATATATTCATTTAGTCTTTTATAAGACAGAAAAACAAGCAATATATTTTTTCCCTCATAGGGATCATGATGTGTACCATAGAGGGTTAAATATGTTTAAAGCTTGAAAAGCAAAAATGGACGTGCATATATAGTTAACATAAAAAATTTTGAATATTTTGAGTTTTAATCCATATTCCCAGTCAACCCGATGTGTTCAATCTTACACCACAGGTTGTAACTCAGCATCATAGCATGTAGTCAGTGTACTGAGTGCTAAACAAGACGTATTGCATATTATAGCTAGTGGCCCACGCTGTACCTGAAATTCTATAGAGCATGTCCGTTTGTGATGTCAGGTCCTCTTGTAAATCAGCTGCATCCATTTTGACATTTTTACCAGCATTCATTTCAATCAAGCTACTGCAGAGCTTCTTCTGTTTTCCTGGGAGCTGATGAGGAGAAAAAGACACACATATGGGACCATGTTTTTTCTCTCTCTCTCTTTTCTCCCTTGTTTCATCCTTCAAACTGCTCCCAGATCCATATGCCATATGGAGGTGTGGATGAGAAGATCCAAAAGCTTATTGAATGTTCAGTCAAATAAATAAAAGGCTCCCTCTCTTGTCTTGCTGTCCCATGGGCACATGAAAGTGAAGGTTAAACCTGCAGCCCTTCTAATGACAGTCCTTTTTTGAGGGGTTTTCTTTCATTTAGAGGAAATCTTCACTGTTAAACCTGCTGCCAAGTCTGAACATTCAGTGCTAAAGTGCCTCTCTACCTTACTTCTAAACCAAAGATTTCAAATCTGTCACTTTGTTGTGCACCTTTTTTCGGGATTTTTCAGTTGGGCTGATGCTCTTTATTATAAATGACTGCAAAGAAAATACCCTTGAAAACCTAAATGTAGGTTTGTGGTTGAACTTCTTGTTCAGCTCCATGTTAATGGTGCTGTTTCTACTTAGAAGGGTTTGACCTGCAATTATTCACAATGTGTAAAAACACCAGTAACAGCCGTACTTGATCGGGTTTACCTTAAACATACAGAACAAACATCTCTACTTTGGTCCCAGTTTCGGCCTCAGAGGAGCGTTTTCGCACAATCACAACAGCGTTCTGCAGCCGAGATGAGGTCTGGAAGTCATTAACAGCTGACTATAACAGGGCTTCGGCAAAAAGTACAATAAATGTTAAGCAGGTGAGAGCCTCAAAACATTTTATTCAACCATTTCCAAAAAAGAGCTGAAATATACATTTTTGTGTGTAGGCCTACATATATACATATATTATGTCCCTTTAAAGCCCAACCCAAGAAAAAATGGGGAGAAAAGTCCAGTTTTTTAAAAATCTGAATTCTTTATTCGGCCCTTTAGTAAAATATGGGTAAATAACTAACAAAATTTTTCTGTCCATATCTACCATTTTTTACCAAATGATATGTCAATCGTCTCCTGCTTTCTGGTGTCTAGTAGGAAGTAGAAGACAAGTATTATATTGTCTACAACAGCGTTTTGAGCAAAGTTTTTACCAAAAAGTGATTACAAACTGTCTCAGAAACAGCATGTATCAAATATGATATGATAAAAATTAAAAATATAAAGATATTTAAAGGTAGTCATAGCAGGTTAAATATTATCAGTCACACTCATTAGAATGTACTCATTCTTCTTTTGCCTTACATACTGTATGTCCATATATCTGCATGTTTCCATGAATTATTTTTGCCTATTTCTTGTTGATCTTAAATGATATAAAGCAATGTGAGGTGGCTCAAGACTTTTGATCCCAACATGAACAATTCAACAACACTTCAATTTTGCATTTCTGTGAGTATCTACAAAACTGAGCCAGAGGCTATACTTTCCCCCATTCATCACAGATTTTCATGCCTCATTATTGCTTGTCATTTTGACTCTGTGCTGTGATCTCCTTCAGTCCATCTTTACTTTGCATACCTGCCAACCCATCTATAAAGAAATGATCCTAATCGTCATGGTAATTAACATGAGTAATTATTGACAGTGTCACAGATGGGGGGGATTTTAAAAAAAGAAAGAAAAGGAATGATGGTTTCTGGTTTTAGCCCTTTGAAGCCAGTTGTGCAGAAGAAGCGTTTCCGTGGTTAAAAGGACCTCTGAACGTGCGGCACACAGGAGGTGGAGGAGTGAGGTTGACGTCATACGTGCATTTGCTAATGTTGAGTGCCAACCATCAACAGCAGGTGACCTCCTCCCTCTCTCCAACAAACACACAAACACTCACGCACTGCCATCTCCTCCCTTCCTGCCAGGAGTGCACCTGCAGCTTATTATCCAAGCCTTTAGCTTTATAATGTGGCGCAGGTGCCAAAGTGCCAACGCACCATTGTAACACACACGAGTCAACAAACATAACAGGCACTTGAAGCGGGCGTACACATTTACAGATGTGCAATGATTAATTAATACTATGGCTGGTAAATTCCATATATTGTTCTGAGCCAGAGTTGGGAAACACAGGGAGCACATATGGGGGAGTCAGATTAGAAGGGAAATCTTATTTGAAGAATTCACAGATGTTTTTCTTGAAGCTAAATCTGTAAGATACTGAGCTCTCAAATATGATTACTTCACCTTTATACTTGAAATTTTACTCTGTAGATATCAAACAGTAAACATTGTCTGCCTTATATGTTGTTGGATCCTTTCACCTGGAACAGATGTTTATTTACTTTGTTTAAAATGTTGCACTTTTTAAAAGTGCGATGATCCATTTGCTGTTGCAGCCCTTCATACGCATTTTGTTGATTTCTCTCCAAGGACTACTGTAAAGAGTTTATGATCCAACATGTTCGTTTTGCAGGAAAATTTATTTTTGAAAGACAGGGACGCAGATAAAGGAATACTACCTGCAACTAAGCCTGCGTTACCAGCCTATCCAACACAAAACCTGCTTCTCACTCACTTTGGTTGTTAGAAACCTGGGATTAATGATTTACGAGCAAATGTCTCTCCCTAGCCATGTTGTATTCATCTCTCATTTACTTCACTTTGGACTTTATCTAACAAAAAAAGAATATTCAGATGTCTGCTATGGCTGAACAGTCAAAAATGGCCTCCTGTTGTCTTTTCCTAAACTTTTCCCTTTAACCTCTTCTCTTTATTATCATGGGTTTGTTATTTAAAATGAACGAAAAAAGGCACGATATAGTGCGACATGTTGCCACGGGGCCCCGTCCTCATGTTTACATACACAAATCGCAGTTAGCACAGTTGAATGAATATAATTGCACATCGCTTTGATAGCTGGAATTTGTGGGAAGGAATTATCCACTTTGTTTCATACAGGATGATCCAGTATCTAGTAGCCAAAGGAGATGATAAATGAAGCATCAGAGTTCCTTCCCTTAGCCTTAATCTCATCATGACTGCTGCTTAGATATTTCTAGGTCATTTCACTCAGTTTGGAAAGCTCGTAAGGAAAACAGACTATTTGACCAGACCCCAAGTCTGACTCAGCATGCCAGCCAGTTCTTGGCACAGATCATGGTTATCTCATGCTTAGATTTCTACAATGCTCTCCCTTTTTTTTTTTGCCTTTTTGCTTCTGCACTGCGAGCCTTATGGATGGTCTGCAACATGCTGGCACTTCTGGTGTTTGATTAAATATAAAGGACTCTCCACTTGTCATTGAATTCCACCGCCCACCCATGGTTGCCGGACTCAAATTCAAGTCAGTAGTGCTGCCGATGGAATTAGTTATCTCAGCATTTAGTTTGGAACTTTGTTTCAACAGTTGTCTTTTCTCCCTCTGAATAGATTAAGGAAGTCATGCTTATACTGAAATCATAAATGTATCTTTTGCTAAACAACTACATCTAAGTGTCCTGATACAATTTATTTTTTTTGACCAGGACTTGTCCTTTAACTCGCATATCAAACTGGTTTATAGAAACTTCTTCCACCTGCGTGATATTGCCAGAATCAGGGACATCCTGAAAAGCTAGTCCATGCATTTGTAACTTCCAGAGTAGATTATTGTAATTCCTCACTGATGAACTGTCCTAGATCTGCCCTGAGGAGTCCCCAATTGATCCAAGGGTTGGCCACCCTCCCTGAGCTGGGTTCTGGTTCTAGTCCTGGTTCTGGTTCTACTCCTCATTCTGGTTCTAGTCCTAGTTCTGGCTCTAGTCCTGATTCTGGTTCTAGTCCTGGTTCTGCCGAAGGTTGTCCTTCCTGGTAAAAGGAGGTTTCCTGTCCAGCATCAGGATGGGGACTGGATGGAAGACTAGACTGAGTGCAGTCTGCTGGTCTCCTTACATCAGCTGTTCGTTATGGTTGTATGGATCAATGGATGAATCTGATTGGCTCAGACTGATAATATGATGCTGTTGTGACTTGGCGCTGTACAAATAAAGCTGAGTTGAAACTAAGCAAAAAATTTTTCTTGTGTTTTCTGGTAGGTGACCAGCTTGACAAACCAGCGCCACCTTGTGGCGGAAGCTGTGATATGCACCAGTACAGAGGCAGCCTCCCTAGTGGAACAGCTCTGGTCTCGAGAAAACGACTCTGAAACAAGGCCGTAGAAACTCATAAACAATAAAGCCCCCCACCCAGGCTTTGGCTAAGTGCCACTCCAGAGCCACGGGGTCGAACTTCAGAGTTGTGCCATCAGGAAGACGTAATATGAGCCGTGCAAGCTTCGCACGGACGCTGTTTACGTCTTCATTTCCCTACAGGACCATAAGAAAGTCTGATATAAAAGACGGGGGCCCTGCTATCACGAGACCCTCCCTCCATGTGAAAACCACATGTCACTGCATGTGCATGTGTGGCCGCCTGAACAAATGATTAAACCGGGAGATGGTCGCTGTTTATGCTCTTCCAGGAATCCCAGACTTCAAAGCTCCATCCTGCCTCAGAAAGCCGTACCCTTGGTTCCCCTCCAATCTGAGCCAAGTCCTCCAGTCGCCATCGCAGCCATTCGTTGTTCAGGTGTTAGAGGAAGAGGGAGAAAGATGAGGTCATCGCTTATCTGTTTCTCAGATCAGCGGAGCAGAAACTCTGACGTGCTGCTGGAACCGAACGGGTTCCTGAAGCCCAGAACTCAGACTCTACCACGTCCTGGATCAGGGAGGGACCACCATGATGGCCGATCCAGAGGAGACCACATGTAAACCTGTGATCCAGAGTTAAAGGAGTCCTGGAAGTAAGGAGTATGGGGTGGGGTTAGCTTGGCAGAACAGCTATACTGCAGGTTGCTGGTTCCAATCCTGACACAAGCTCTGTTCATGCTGCACCTCTTCATGCTAACATCCGGTTTCTATATTCTTTGTATCCCATCCAGGACCAGGTAGGGAAGTGGTCTGGGTCTATGGATCCATCTTGGACCAGGTAGGGAAGTGGTCTGGGTCTATGGATCCATCCAGGACCAGATAGGGAAGTGGTCTGGGTCTATGGATCCATCTTGGACCAGGTAGGGAAGTGGTCTGGGTCTATGGATCCATCTTGGACCAGGTGTGGAAGCGGTCTGGGTCTATGGATCCATCTTGGACCAGGTAGGGAAGTGGTCTGGGTCTATGGATCCATCTTGGACCAGGTAGGGAAGCGGTCTGGGTCTATGGATCAATCTTGGACCAGATAAGGAAGCGGTCTGGGTCTATGGATCCATCTTGGACCAGGTGTGGAAGTGGGGTGGGTCTATGGATCCATCCAGGACCAGGTAGGGAAGCGGTCTGGGTCTATGGATCCATCTTGGAC
>JAVQJG010084977.1:0-29832 GCA_036024015.1 Craterocephalus amniculus | reverse complement strand
AGCATTGGCGTGACGCGCTTTCTCTGCCGGGTTAATTTTTGGAACGTCCAGACTCCGATCAGCCAGTAATAGCGTTCCCCTAGTGATCCCGAGTCAAATTATGAAAGTTAAACCCCTTAGCCAAGAAAAAGCGTCACACAAAAGCTAAAAAAAATAGCCGCTGTCACTAACTAAGCTAGCCGGACGTGAAATCGGGTATAGTCCCTTTAACAGATTCATGGAGCCCAGACAGAACAGACTAACAAGACCAGATGAGGTTTAAAACACATATCACCAGTGAATATGTTAGCTTATAGATGCTTTGCTTTCCATAAGCTGACACTCTACAATACTGTCTTTGTCAACAGACCACTTTGTCCGTCCTCCCCTCCACCTCTTGCTCTTCTCTCTCCTTCTGTATGCATGATTCCTATCAAATATGCATGACGAGGCTTGTTGTTGTCAGTACTGTAACTGTTATTGTCTCCCTCTAGTTCAGCATGTGATACTTAATACAGTGTAATGTGATTCAAAGGTCTTTTGTTTCTATTTTCTGTGGCTTGTCATAAAAAAAACATGTTAAGTTTCTTATGAAGAACTGTTTTTTTCTTCAAATTGAAATATCAGATTTTATGAATGCAGATATGAATAGGACAATGTGTCGGGTTAATTTAAATGCAGAGAAAGATTCATAGTTTTATATGGGTGTCTACTGTTAGGGGAAAGGGGAAGCATTTAGCAAGACTGTTTAATTCTGCATGTTGATGAGCTGTTAATCAAGCTTGGGCATTTGATAACATGCCTGACTGCACCGCCAGTCACGCCTCTGTTTGCCCTCACAAAGCGGCACATGATGTGACTCAAAATTGGTCAATCCTAATAAATCACCGGCCCCGTTCACAGGCTGTACTGGTACAATAGTCAACTGATTATCAAAATAGATGGGCATTGTCAAAGGCGATGTTCTCAGAATAATGTGTTCATCGCTCTGTGTTTTGGCCGAACATGATGTATGACCCAAAAAAAGCTGAAAAGCGGCGCCACTTGGGAAAAAAAAATCTAATCAAATAAATCACCGGTTCTGACGTTCAGCTGGTGTTCACACAGTTGTAAGTCCTCACTGGTGTAAATCACACTTTGATGCCATATTCACAGCCATATCTGAGAAGAATCACATGCAGAATCTAAAATGGATGTTCCATAACAAGCGGAGATTCATCAAAGAGTAATTGTAGCACTACTGAGGACATTTGAAATTACTGATGGACAGCAGCACAAAGCCAACGACTGGCAGAAGTGAATTGCAGAGACATGATTTGTTCTTGTGTACTTATGATTTATGAACTGGTCACCAGTGCTTTTAATCATTGCTGTGTGGAGACCTTTTTAAATGTGATAAATGGTGATTATTGTTGGACACCTTCATGCTTTATTAAGCTGTAACCAAAGTAGGACTGTCTCTCATGTTTCTCCGAGTCTTTTATCGTGGACTGTTACTGTTATGGGTGTGAATTCATCTTTTTTGTCTGTGAGTGAAAATGGTGCTTGGTTTTCTCTGTACAGAATGTTATACTTGCAGTACAACTGTCTACACCAGTCATCTATATATCTATGTTTTTTGTAAAGCAATGTGTGTATACCAGTCACTATGCCTAAAATGTTGAAAAAGGTTTGGAAACTGACCGAGTCTGTATAACTGTAAAGTGAAATGTTCTACGAAGCAAAACTTTCCTTCAGCAAGAGAAATAGTTTTTGATAAACTTGTAAAAGAAAAGAAAAAGAAGCCACTTTGTTTCATTCTTGTTTTATTTTTTTCTTTTGTGAGAGAAGAAGAAAGCTGAGCTCTACAGAGTAATTGTTGTCTGCCTTTTGAAAAAAAGATTGAAGCTAGACAAAGCATGAAAGTAATTGCCTCCTAAAGATCAAATCACATTTATCCCGTCTGGCAATTAAAAGTATCATTAGCATTTAAATTGCCAAATAAGATTGTGATCAACAAAAATCAATGAGAGCGCCGAAGATCAGCTCCAAGACTTTTTTCCTCGGGCAGGGCTGCGGTCACACGGAAGCTCTTTAATCCAAACGCTTCTGGGGATGCGACACTTTACTTTCTTTCACCATACAGGAGGCAGGGAGAGTGTTTTCTAACTGTCATATGGGATATCTGAACTCTGATTGTCTGAGCACAAAAAACTACCTCTTGCCGGGACAAAAATGTCTAATAGGAAACTCACTTTTTGTGAGTGCATTGTAAAAGTCGTTTTCTTTGCTGTAAATCTTCCCTCACAGATTACTCTTCTCAGTTTAAGGATTAGTTATGTTTTCTTTTCGCTATCCCCCTTAAATCTCTCCTTAAGCTGCACCTGAGCCTTTTGTAGCCAACCGAGCGAGGAGGAGCGAGGTCTTCAAGGTGGATGTCTGAGCAGGAAACAGTGCAAACGTGAATGTAGCTTATGGTTCCCTGCCCACTGCCTCCTGCTCCCTACAGGCTTGTGGTGCTTGTCAGCTTTAATTTGTGTCTGCGTCTCGCAGAGCCAGCGCCCCCATGCTGCCAGCATCGCATTCAGCACCGAGGAAGTCTGTGTGAGATCACATAGCAGAGATGCACATGAGGCGATCAAGCTGAGGAGAGCATCATTGTATCTGACAAATTATCTATCAAGCTAACATTAAGCATAACATAATAGCTGTAATTATGGTGGCTGCAGATAGAAATCTGGGGTGTGTTATTTATATTTGGAGAGGAATAACTTTCATCACGATTAATATTTACTCTGACATTCAATATCAGACCAGCAATGTGTTTATAAGTTGTATTTTTGTATTGTTACTCTGAACAGCACACCTTATAATTATCAGTTACACACATGGTAAATGCAGAAAAGCATAAATTAATCAACTATATTCAGGGAAAGAGGTGTAAAGGTGTAAATGCACACATATGCAGACACACACATTTAAGATCAAAGACTAATCTCATTTACCATGAAAGACAGCTTTGCATTGGAAAAAATGGTGCATTTATTTAGCGGAAGCTCACAGCATTACAGTGGGAAAGAAAGACTTTCACATGTGGAAACTTGGTCTTAATTTCCACCAACTGTGCTGGCCCACAGAAAAAAGGGGTCACAATAAAGTTTATTAAATCATCATCCTGGTGTCACACATTAAAGACTGATTTAGGGGGATGTTGCCGGAGAACCGAGAGTGGAAGCAGATCAAACCAAAAAGACACTGCTTTGACTCCTTAATGCAGAGATCTCAAGCTCTGGTCCTAGAGGGTCACAGTCTGCAGGTCTTACATGATTCTCAGACCTGCAGAACAGTTAAAGGACCCAACAACCTACTTTTACAAAAGGTCCCATTTATTTAAATCAGGTGTGCTGGAAAGTGCAAAGTTAAAGATGTGATGAGACACTGGCTTCCACTGCCATCATAATTCTATTTTTCTTGTCTTTCTAATGTAAAATTCATTATTCATGATATTTTATCTTATTAGGTGAAAGATTCCCAGGCCGTCTGTGTTGTTTCACATGAATAATAACTCTATACAGCATGCTAATTCTGAGTGGGCACAACATACCCCGGCTCACATTTTAACACAGCAAAATATGGACACATATTCCAAGATTTGTGGTAAAAAAACCTGGACCTGCTGTGATGAGGAGACTGAAGATGTGGGAGCATAGGGAGGGAGGCAAAGTCTTAAACAATGAATAGTTTAAGTTAATGGCAGCTTGAGGCTTAATTTGATCATTTTGGCCACCCATGCCAAACTATACCCTCCCAACACGAATTACTAAGAGGATATCTACTGTACTTCTCATTACACCTGTTGAACTGATGGCTTGTTAAGCATTCATTGAAATGATGCAAAAATCAGACTGTGATCCACTTAACTGAACAGACGGAGAACACTGAGATGATGTGGCTGAAGCAAGAACATTCTTAATTTTACCAGTGATGGGCACTATAAGTCCACAGATGAAAAACCTGCAAAACATAAACAAGTGATGAAAAAGTTCTATTAGGAAAAAAATATAAATTTGCCTTATTCATGATGTAAAATCTATCCTACAAGGATTGTGTGTGTGTCTGTGTGTGTGATGAAGTCGAGGCCCCACTAGTCACAGAAAACTCACAAACTGTATGTTTGTCTTGGCATCTGCTTGCCTGAGCACTAGCCTTACTATCTGTATGCTGCGCACACATAGTACTTCATCAAACACTTGCTACTTTCTGCCCCTTCCTCTCCGTGCAGTGTCAAACAGTAGCGGCAGCCTATGCACTGATGGTCTCCTGAGGCTGCTGCATGTGATTGCAAATGCTGCTGGATTCAATAACAAAAAAAAATCAAAAGGGGGGAAAGAAAAGACCAGTATGACAGCGAGAATGTGGTTTCCGTGGAGTTTTAGCATAAGATGAGGGAATACCCTCATCTTATGTCCCGTAGGATGAGCTGCAAGTTGAGAATGCTGCAGGATCTGAGTGCAAATGCTGAATCTTACATAAATATTGCATGATTTCACACTGCTCGAATAAATCCGTTCAATCTTGATGATGCCACGCTGATTTGTTTAAAAAAGAGTGAATATTGTGTCAAGACAGACATTGCCACGTGTCTCTTGCTGAGACGACAGGACATGAGATCATTCGTGTTATGCTTCAGCACATTAAAACATGCCTTCATTTTCTCTCTCATTCTATGTACAGGCCATCGCATTCTACATTATGCGATAGCAGATGTTATTGTCAGCTGTTTTAAAAAAAATCTCACCTCGATCAGAATCCAGTCATCAGAAGCCAGAGCGTGCTGCTGTACCTGTACTGCATTTCCACACGCCGCGTATTTATCTGTCTCAGAGAAAATGGAAGGCACTGCCATGTAGAAGAGGTGACGTGCCACTCGCTTCCTCTCTGTGCCTTTGCTCTGCCTCAGTGCTGCAGGCAGGCAGAGCAGGGTGCCACATGGATCTGGCAGTGGCACGGCAGCCCTGTCTGGAGACAAGGTGATACGGACCGGAAATAATGAGCGTGAAAGAAAGAGTTAAGAGGTGCACTCATGCACAAATTTTCTGCACATTAAAACGCCACCATGGCCTTGCGGAAAGGTCATGTTATTCAATAAGGATGTGAACCAGTGCGAATGGGAGGCAGGAGGAGCTGGAGATAATGCATGTAGGTACACAGCTCTGTGTCTGTGCTCCACTTCATTATCTTTGATCACCCCTGATATTGTGTCAGAGTACGACAGATGACATCTGACTGCATGCATGTTTGAGGGAAAGGGTTTTCTTTGTAACCACTCCGTAGCAGCAACCCTTCTGCTTTCCCATCTGAAATAATTATCCAGACTCACTTCAAACTAGTCCAACATCAGGCAATCAGGTACTGCTGTCTGTCCTGTCCACAATTTCATTTTGCTTTTAATTATCCCATCAGTGACTGTGTGCTGGAGTGGTTTTTACCTCCGCTGAAATTGTCAATGATCATTTGAAGTAAATATTTTAAATAGGCACTTATAAATGAGCAAAGGTGTTAAGATGATGAGGCTTTATTCTTCCCCAGGTGTTTGATCAAAGGGGCGGGGTGAGCACCTAAAGGGTGAGAACCTTGGGATTAGGAGTTGTTAGTCCCGGGCTTTCAGGGTGAGGCGGATAGAAGAAGGTGCCAGCTGCTCTCTCCGTGTTGCAGCTCAGGACGGCATGTCAAACAAACAGTCGCTGAACAGCGGTCAGGGTGTTTGTCCACGTGGCACTCTGGACGAGACTCAGTCCACCTTGAGGACTTGACTCACACATGCCCTTTTCCCTGCCCCTCTATACCTCCTCTATTCCCATCTCCTCACCTCAGTGTCCAATTACAGTCCACTCTCATTAGCACAGTGTCTCTCCAGCGAGAGCCTTTGAAAGGGCAGGGATGGCTGCCGCTGCAACAAAGCCACCAACACGAGATCTATCAAAATCCAAGGAAAGAATGAAAAAGGCAAGTGCAGGCAGGACTTCTCATTATAGAGTGCTGTAGAAGGTGAGGGACATAAAGAGCAGCAGTCCCTTACTGTGCTGAGTGTCATGTTGTCTTTTCACTCTCTTAACAGGACTGACCTCCCTCCTGCCCACAAGCCGGCTCCTCCACCACCCAAAAAGAAGAACAATGACATGAAGGGACACTTGACATCTGACGACATCCAAGTAAGATCACCCTTTCCCTCCATAGTCTGTCCCGAACCTCTCTGACTTAACCAGGTTTCTGTCTCAAATATCCATCATATACTTCCTCATAATGTGATTTAAGTCTGATCCACTCTTTACCTTTAGATGGCTGCTGTATGAATGTCTGAACCGTGAGATGTTTTGTTAGTGACATTTGCCTTTTCCTTTCCACATATTCAACAGAAATGGCTCTTGCTATCTCTCTGTAAATATCGAAAGGTCATGAGATGATGGTAGTGCATCGGGAGCAGTGTTTTTAGGCCTGCAAAAAGGCTTTGATGCAGAACATTATCAGACACTTCAAAGTCAAAGTAAACTTAAGATGCTGAACTTTTCACAATTACCTAAAATTTCTTAAAATGTCACCTTAAAATGTTTATTTTTGAGAATAACTCATTTAAGTTAATGGTTTTACATCCACCTTCAAAAAGGTGTAAATTAGGTATATTACAAGGTTAAATTGTAGAGCCATCTCTCCTCTGTCTATATATGGATGAGTTGCCAAAAGGTTTTAAGGACCTTAATGTTGTAATTCGTATTTATGCAAAGACTCGCCAACTTGACTTGTGTCGATAGATTTTTCAGTCAGATGCTGTGCATGGGTTGATTTTTACAGCACTAATTGATCAAAGAAAGATTAAAATAGTGGTAGAGTACTAATGTGTGTTGTTTTAGGGCTGGGGTGTACTTCCTGCTGTCGATACGTCTGTGTACACATTATGGCCATGCCTTTCTAGTGTCCACATGGCACGTAGACTCCTCGCGTTTATGCAATTTAATGTGTCATGTGTGCAAGCTGTGGTGCTCAGGCAGAACTTTAGCCAAAGGGCTGCACATACCACACGTATGTGCTCATCAGCTGCATGTACCGCCTCTGAAGCAATGAGAACTTTTCTTTCAACAGTAAAATTAAAATGATCAGTTCTTCTTCCTCGCTCAACACCAAATCTTTGTTGTTAACAGAACGAAGGAAATACAATGTGACCTGCAGCTTCACATTCTCAGAGTACAGGTACTGTGTACCTCCCCCAGTGGTGTCCTCCAATATCGACTGTTTTGGCTGCGTTGTTTCTTGTCTTATGCGACAAGTATACACAGAGATGTAGAAGAACCTTGGTGTGTACGCTTGTGTACACAGCGAGTACATTCCAGCCCTTAGACTCATTTAAATTACAGGGCTGATATTAGAAAAGTATCTAAAAGAGTCGAAATCATTGTAAACTATTTCTATTTGATAAGATCTCATTTTCCTGTGAAAGGTTCTCAGCTATGCATGCATGCAGTGACTCTATCATATTTCTGTTGTTGTAGAAGTTTGCAGTCAAGTAATGACACCACACATGTCTGACAAAAAGAATCAAAGACGGGTTGATATAAAGCCAGATCTGCCATCACATATGTAGCCTATTCTTATTTTTAAGTGTTTTTGGCTAAAAGACTAAAAGTCCTCCATTCAGAGTAAAGGTTACATGTTTTTTTTCAACATAGTTTAAATAGTTCTTAGTGAATAGATTTTAAACAAATGAAAAAATGTTTCTCAAATTACACAGCTGTCCGTACAATGTGTTCAAACATTCAGATGCAGAAATGTCACCTGAGAGTGGCTGAATGTCTCCAAACAGAGATGTCTTGTTTTTTGTGTTGAGTCTGCAACATTTACAATTAGCAATGTGACACCCGTTAATTTCTTAATTAATGAACAAACTAACGTGTCTAACTTTTTGACATATAAATAATAGCCATCTACAGGAGTACAAACTGAAAAGGAAGTGTTTTTATGGAGCAGAAAGTAGTCATAATTTATAGATTGGCAAACGTGTGCAGAGGGCTTTTGATTTGCAGTATATTATTAATATCCGCATGGAGTACAGTGTTTTGAGTCGGTTTAATTTTAACCTCAGGTGAATACTTATAAACAGCTTTGTTTAGCACCAGTCTGTTTTTTTTTCTTTAAAAATAAAACAACCCTTAAGACATCATCTGCAGAAGTAACCAGGAATCAACTGACTGCCAGCAGTTTATGTCTTTATATAAAGAAAAACATCTAAAAGTATTTTTTCAGAACATTAACCTGAGACAAACAAGCAAAGTCTCCTCAGTGCGGAGATTCCTGCTGTCTCCATGCAGACGTTTGACTGGTGGCATGGACACATGTTCCAGATGTCCCATCTGGTCAATTTACATCCTGGCATGTTTAATTAGGCAGATTTCAGGATGAGCCAAAATCCGAATTACATCTAATTCTAAGACGACCTGAGTGTAGTCTTTTCATTTTGGGAAAGAGACAAAATTTAATATTGTCAAAGAAGGCTGATCATATTTTAATGCAGTCTTTCAAATGGAAAAAGTTCAAACCAATAGTGTGTGGCAAACCACATCCGTAACACATCTGAAAACAAGAAACAGCATTTTAGTAAATAATGGACATTGACTCTTGAAAAAAATGGTATGTGCTACTAGTCGTTGTGTGTTCTGTGTACTGTGGGTAATCCTGTTGTTGTATGGAGAGTAGACAGAGATCTATCATGGTCTCCACTGAAACGTCTAAGTCCTGGTTGATAACAGGCTCCTGGTGGACACAGATCTCCGTTATTGGTGGAAAAATATTCCTTCAATTATCCAATAAGGTTCATGGTGTCTATATTTTCTATCCATGTTCTTGTATTATCAGACACTTCATGAGCCTAGCTGACATGTTTGTCTTACATCTGCATCAGAGGTATCGCTGGATGGTGTCTGGCATATAACCAGCGACACCTCTGTTGAAGACCAAAGACTGCCGTTAAAACATATCAGCTAGGCTCATGAACATAGTGTCTGATGACACAAGTGCCTTGATAGGTATATATTGCTCCTATCAAATGATGAAGTGTGGATATCCTTGGCAGAGATACAAGAATTTTAACCACAAGACTAGAGTTTGTTTCCTGAAGGTATGGAACTGCTCCTAGTTCCATATAGGCACTGGTTTTCTGTGCCTGTTTTTCGGTTTCAATGAGATTTGGTTGAAATGCAGAATTATTATAAGTGGTTTCAGTGCTTGACATAAAGTAACAATGGGTCTGATCTGCAGGGCAAAATTCTGCACACTTACATCTGATGCTCAAAATGTAAACAATGACATCATGTGGATGATCGACCTCTCACCACATGAATATATCCACATTTAACTTCATGCTACATTCATGAAAAGAACCTTGCTGGGCGACTATGTAGACTTTCAACACGTTGGCACTAGTTTAAATTCTCAAGGTGAGGCTGGATGGGGATGTTAGCCAGCTAACTCCCTTGTTGGAGACCTGAATTCAACGCCGATCTCCTACGCCACACCCCAATCTCACTCACAGTTTGCTAGTTAAAAACGGTTTTGCTTGTATTAATGCTCATGGTTTAGTTTTTATGGTGAGTAATGGGTCTAAGGTTTTACCATTCATAATGTGGGATTTCCATCTTGTCATGTGAACGCTACCCTATACCAATGAGACTTTGCCAGCTCATATTTTCAAACCAAACAAACCAATTAAATATACTTGTTGTGGAAATGGTCTGCGTCATTGTCTGGAGTTTGTCATCACCTTGGTAACCACATAAATATGAAATAAGTGAGAGAATAGAAAGGACATGAAGTTTTTTCTCTTTGCGTGGCCACTGCATGGGAGAACTTACAAAGTATGTGATGGTTCATTCCACAGAAAAATTAAGCTGTAATTTGTTAATTCAGTGGAAGTTCTTGTTTTGATAGAAGAAAAAAACACACACACACATCCAGAAGAATTAAACAGCAGTAGAAGAGCATGTTGCAGCAGGTTTCAATTTTGAATAAAATCTGCATGAAAAGGCAATAACTGGTGATGCATAAGCAAGATGCTGCTATACAAAAAGCATCTGCAGCACAGTGTACGTACATCAGATAACAGTTTTAATGGAAAACGTTGGTTTTAGGTGATCCAGAATGAAATATCTTATGTGTTAACTTAAAAGACAAACAAACACATAAAAATGGTATCTTTAGTCTTGGTTTCTTTTGCTCAGCTGGAAGGTTTTCTGCCCCAAAACCTGTCAGTAATCACTGGTGAATCTTTAAATAATGCTGAGAAAATAAGAAGGTCATTTGTAATGATGGTTATTATTACTGTTTGTTGCTTTGGTTTGAATCACTTGATTTTATCTTACTTTTAAAATTGTTGAACCCTTATTGTATTCTGTGGCATGCACATTTCATTAAAACACCTTCCTCATACTCCTTCCTTTATTGTCCTGTGGCGTTTGGCACCACAGCTTTACAGCAGATTATCTATTGAATTACCTTGGTAAATAACTTGGTTTCTTTGTCAGGTTTCTAAATCAGTTCCTGGAATCTGTTTATGTGGAAAACAGTGCCCTTTTAACCATTGTCCACTGAGGGAGCTGTTACCAAAAGGGGAGGTGTGATGAACCTGCAACCTGCTAACAATCACAGATTTACTTTTTTCTGTAATTTCATCCATTGCATTTCAAACTAAAAATAAAACTTTCCCCCGGCACTGATCTGATACACGAACGAGTCCTGACAAAGCAGCGACACGCAAGTGAGAACTGGCTGACAACAATGGCTAAGTGGGTGATACAAGTGGAAGCAAAATCCATGTGAATGTGAGGAGCAGAACTTTGTACTGTAATGAGGTGATAATTGTCGTCAACTTTACCTGTCAGTGGTTTTCATGCTTTGCTGATTTGATGTGTAATAAATCCTTGCCTTCAAATGGAAGACCTTCACCGGCTTGTCTGGTGAAACTGAAACCTGGAAGTGTTGGATGATAAACTTTTTGTTCTCAAAACAGGCTGCTTAGTTACTCAGGGTTGAAGATATCTGGAAATATCATTCTTTTATCTTTTATCCAAAGCATAAAAGAAAAATGGCACTGTACATGAAGCATTAACATCAAAAACACTTGAAGTTTCAGACCTTTATGGTTTTAAGAATATCACCTGCACTAGGTTGCAAAGAGCCTGGCACTGAGGTCCTTGCTTGACCACTCTGGTATTAAATTCTCCACTTTTTGATGTGGGAAGGGGCACGCTAACTAAGAGCAAATTGAAATGGAAGAAAAAAATAGATCAAAATGTATTTGTGCATTCGACAGCCATTTGATCCCTTAAAATGGATGGCACAGTGTGGTGTTAAAATGCTTCACTCCAGTAAAACAGTTTGAATCTGAGATTTTTTCCTTTCCTTCTTTTTTTTGGATAACTTTATAGTTCCGAGTTGATTTGATGTCTGACATTTCTTTTTATTGGAAAATTCAGGTGCAGTAATTACTTAATGGAGATTTCTGAAACTTTGATTTGGTTCACACTATTAATTAACCAATTCCTGTCATGAAATGGCTCAAAGTCTGTATTGAGTATAAGGCCTTAAATCCCTTAAAAAGCACTATGCTACGGGATGAATATGACAGAGGTTGATAGATCCATTAGTAGTACGCAAAGAGGAAAGCCTGAGATGGACAGCTTGATGAAAAGGAAAATTATAGGCCTTACTTTTGAGTCACTGTATTGGTTATGCCGTAGCTGAAGGAACTGAGACCCATATAGATATATGGCTCAACTCCCAATTACTCTGTTGAAAAGATAAAAAGCAACTGTAATCAGTGTTGTCAACTTTTATTTTTGATGTACTTTTCTCTTATCAAAAAGGAAAATGGGTCTTAGGGAAGTTTACCATGTCAACATTCTATGAGAAAAAACACAGTAATTGTATTTGCTATACAAATCCGGATTGATAGAATTGATAAAAAATTTATTTTATTCATTTAACTTGAAATCAGGAGAATTTGACCCGACTGAGCTGAACTGCTTCCATTTGCAATATGAGATTGTACAGTTTATCCAAGTTTGTTAATTAAATTGATTCAACTTAACAGACAAACTCAAATCATTGAGTACCTAATAATCAAGCACTCATGGGAAATGCTCATTCAGTAGGAATTTATCCTCTGGTGATCCTATGTATTTAAACCTTGTGCTTTATTGCCTGTGTTGTGTTGCCATTTATATATTGTAGGAAAGTTGTTTGTTGGAACAGACTTGGCATCATAAGTGTGCATGATACTAACTGGTGTTTGTGTTGTTGTGATGGCAGAAATGAAAACTGTTGGCAAACATCCATTACTGATGTCTGGTCTTAGTCATGCTGCAGTATATGTGAAAGTATACAGCTGAAAGTATGCAATCAATATTTGATCTATGTTATCAGATATAAAACGAATAGCATGTTGAATAAATGAACTGCTACTCATGTTATACAATGATAGGACTTAAAATTATAATGTATAACCAACAAGAATAAATTATTTATGTACGTATAATCAAGCATATTTTAAAGTCATGCTGTCGTGTTTTTTTCCTGTTTTTTTTTTTTCTTTTGTTGTGTAGCTAAAATTTACCATAATAAAAAATAAATGGTTTGACCAGTTTGAGTACAAATCATAGCCACACAGTATCCAAAAAACTGGCTGAGAAAATTAAAAAATTTTCAATATTTGTGAGTTCCCTCACCTGCCTGAAATATGATGAGATATCAGCAAAACCTGTAAAATGACTGTTCCCACCCTCTTTAATCATCATCATTCCTCTCCATTATAAGATTTACTTTAAACATCTTCATGTCATCTCCTTAGAGATGATCTCTTTCTGTTTTTAAAGGGAAATACTGTGAGGGAATTGTGGAATCAACAAACACTGACTTCATTATGAGGCTGTGTGATTACAGTATGTTGTATAAAACAGTGTCACATTTGAGCAACATTTGATGCAAATCATTGTTGTTTTTCATGATATCTACTTGTTTTGTAAATACATTTTTCAAGAAAGAAACTTCTGTAGCTCCTATGAAAATCTTTCTGTTTCAACAGGAAAAAAACATCTGACGGATTAAAGGCTCAAATATGAACTCAAAGCATTTCTTTAAATGTAAGATTTCTGCATCCTATACTCTTCAGCTGTCTAGATTCACATCTACAGTGTGGATATTTGTTAAGAAAATGAGCCATCTTTGAATATAGTAGATGTGTTTTTTTTTCCAAAATCCTCATCTGCATATTGAAAAACTGCGTTTGCCAAGCTATAATTAATCTGTGATTGTAGATGTTTCCTCATCAGATTTCACCTTCAAGTGTGAAATAATGGCAGTGTCATGCAACTCTCCTCTAGCTCAACAGCTGCCTTACCATTTCTGCTCAGCTATTTCAAAGCTTTGCATCATACATTTGTGCGATATGGAAGTTATTAATATGACAAAATAACTTTGGTGCGCACACAAAGTTCAGCAGAGCAGCTGAAGTTTAAACTGCTGTCAAGCTGCAGTCCTTGTCAGAGTTGACGTTAATGCTGCCAGTGTCTTCTCATTAGCACTGAAAAACAAATGTGAGGAGAAGTAAAAAACTGTCAAGATAAGTCTCTGCTGCTGATACGCTGCAGCTTTGAACTTGCATAAATCCAAGAAGAGGTGTCAGTTTCAGCGTTGCTCTAATGACGTCCTCATGAGGAGTCTCACACAGCTCTTGTTCTTTCTTACAGGTGGTTCATCTCGACAAAGAGGAGGAAATGCAGAAGCTTCCTCTTCAGCCTCCTTATTATGACATGGCACCCTCTGAGTCCACCCCCTTCGCTGATAAGCCGGTGAGTGCTGTTGCCATGCGTGGGCGCATGGTTGCTTCCCTGTGATGGAGTCGACGCGGCTGCTGCCGTCAGCCACTTGTCATTTACCAGTATAAGTGTGGCGTTTTTCTACTGTGATGCCTGGGTGTATTTGAGAATTGAGTTTACAACGTATGATGCTCTGAAGTCACAGAGGATCTCTCATTTTTGCCAGCGTGGTGTTATAAGTAGAGACTGACTAGTAAATCCGCAGGGCGCTTTGGCTAAGCTCCTTACCTCATCATCTACATCAGCACCTCTCATCTTCTATGTAAACGTGGCTGGGCAACATCCTGCCTTTCTCTGCAGACTGTGTTTCATTCTGAACTTGATGCTCACCACCCCCCTTCTGCCCTCTGCCTCACCTCTCTTTCACTCCATTTAATCCACTGTAATTACTTGTTGGTTTGCCTGGCAACCGTGCAGGTAAATTACAGTGTGATGCTCTACAGTACATCACCACCCCTGCAAGTTGATGGTTGACAATGAAGTGTTTGCCTTGTTGTGTCCCATGCTTCTGCAAGCTGTGGTGAACCTCCCTCAGTGGCACAGATGTTCAAGAACATTATTTGCTTAAGCTGGAATCTCAACGTTTAGACAATGTATGTGCAGTTGTGAGCTTGTGTGTGTATGTGCCATGACCGAATTGAATCCTTCCAATTGTGTCTGTGGTTAATGTGAACATTTGCTGGAGCCAGCATGCACAAACTAACAGGAACTATCGTCTTTGAATTAGTGTTACTGGTTCTACCTGCAATGCTAATGAAGGTAAGAAGTGTCATGTTGCCTGTAACAAGCAAACAAACATCTGCTGTTGTTGTAGAAGGGAAAGTACAACCTGTTCATGCAGACTCTAATGACATGTGGGTGTCTCGCGTTCCTCTGTACACTGTAAAACCTCATGCTTGGTTTGGTGAAATCAATCTATATTTCAGCTAAATTTAGAAATTCTATTCACAACTTTAAGGAGAATATATCAGCCACTTTGTTATTCTGACAAATTACATGAGAAGAAAACCCAAACAAAAACAGAAAGAAACACACTAGTGAATCAGTTTCGGATCACATCAAAAAGCAGAGGAAAAAAATCTATTTGTTTTCCTTCGTTTGCTGGGACAGTAATTAATACGAACCAATGTCTTTTGTTTTGTTTGAGATAACAGTTTATAATATTGTAACTGTATATACATTAATCCAAAGCTGAAACAGTCATTCAATTTAGTTCAATTTCATTTTTTGCAGTCATTTTTTTAATTTCTCGATTTCACAATGGAGTCAACTTAGAGCACTTTACAGACCGTTCATTTCCAGTCTGTATTCACACAAGCCAATCCAGAGAAAGATATCAGCCTAAGTACTGTAAGAAAATGTAATGCAGAAAAGGGATAAATATGTTTAATATGTATGTTTTGCATCCCCAACATAGAGATGACTTAGGCAAGCTTACTTCCATAAACTTTTGATAAGATTTATTATAGTCACTGAAAAAATACTCTACAAACAGTCAAGCAGGCCGTTCAGAGGATTTAGTTTTTTGTAATTTAATCTTTATTTATACAGGTTTCCCACTGAAACATGAAGTCTTATTTACAAGAGACCCGTTTATACACCAAACCAGCGACTGTCCTTCAGGAAGATATGTCTTTTGTCTGCACCCCTTCTTTTCTTAGCCTATTCAGCAAATTGTTCAATCAAGTCTCTTGGAACAGAGTTAGTGCTGTTCCTCTTATTTTATAATGTCTATCTCTGGAAAATAAAAAGTAATTGTGTCTGAGACATAAAATGTTGTTCATTCAGTCACAGGAAGCTGATCTATAACGTCTTAGGAAACCCAGCGGCTGATGGTTGAAGATAAATGAGCTCATAAGTAAGACTATAAGCTCCCTTTAGAAAAGTAAAGAAAAGTTTACCTCCTCCCTGATGGTAGGAGGTGAAGTTATACTATGTCTTTACACTCACTCCTTTCCTCAAAGTATTCAGCAAATCAAGAAATATGTCTGTCATGGAATATGTTGAATGAGATGTATGAAATCTTCGGTTTTAAATATTTATTTATGCTGGAAGTTTTCAAAGATTGAATTTGAAACTTAAAGGATCTCAAATACACAGAATTTTCCCACAAAAGTTTGACAAGTTTGACAAGTGAATATGAGCTGAATGGAAGTAACAAGTGCACGTTTCACCTTTTCAGACCTGCAGCAGCGTTTTTGTTTTTCCCCTTTTGTCTTTTCCATTCAATTTCCAGCTCAATTATGATGACAAAAAATACAAACATGAGGCAAAATACATAATTTACAAGTTATCAAATGGTTTTTATTATTTTTTAGCATTTTGGGGAGTTCAAATCTGTTTTTGTAAAACTGGTATTTTATTTTTCATCCAGGGCCCTTTCACTTGTATTTGTGCAAGAAATATTGATCTACAAAAAGGATTCTGCAGTCTCACCCACACTAATGAACAATATTGTGACTATTAGATTCCAAATATGTAACATGATCAGTGAAAGAAATGATCAGGTCTGGCAAGACATGGTGGGACTTTTGATTTTGTAATTTTCTCACAATGTTTGGAGGCATAAAAAAGAGTTTCTCTCTTTTCAGTCATCCTTTCCATAACGTTGCCATTCAAGTACTTACAATAACTATTTGAGCCAACCTGTTGCATATGCAAGCACAGGCATTTGTCCCATTACATCAGATGGAAGCTTTTCATTGAGTTCTCCTATATGAAAGAGAACTTATACATGGTATTCACCAAAATACATCAAAAGGCTGGCCTACGCTTTAAGAGAATCTCATTCCAGGCAGTGTTACTGTGTCAAACTCTGAAATACATCATCCTTGCATCCTGCAAGTTTTTAAGCTTTTGAGAGGAGGAAACAATCAGTTGGTGCACTTATTCTGTGGTAAACACACCTACAAAATGAAGCTGTAATCTGGAAATGTCTGTTGAATGAACCAGCAGGCTTGATGGTGAGAGCTAAATTCAAGGTCAGGAATTCAGAAGAAAAATCTGAAAAAACTATAAAACTGGCAGCAGAATCCTTTATGTCTATAAAAGTTTTTACTCAGGCTGGGTGAAGTAAACTTTACATCGGTAAAATCGATATTCCAGACATCTCATCATTTTAATCACAACACAGAAGAAGCTAAGAAACATATTTTTTCCCCAAAACCTCAGAAAGCGAGTCGAAGCCGTAAACCTCGGGGCAAGTTCTTGTTGATTTTGCAGGATACAAATGAAAAAAAAAACCCACCCAAGCCCCCCATCCCTCTGTTGCCATGCAAACATATCTGTTGTTGTATGACTAAACTTTCAGCCGTTTCTCTCCTCAGGCTGTAGACGACTGGATTCATCATCCACACGCCTCCATGAAAAACACTTGATCATTTATTCATTCATAACTTGCTTTTTGTACAAAGTATAAAAAGGCTGTAATTTTACTCATACCAGCTTGTATAGTGTTATGTTCTTTAATTAATTTCTTTGATGTTTTTTTTTTAAGTGCCAAAATCAAACAATGCCATTGTGTGTTTCAGATTTCTCTACATGACTTAGAGTGAACTCTGATTTGCTTTAGTTAAAGTTGTTCATTATGACACTGATGTAGTTTGTGTTTCAACTGTATCTCATGCTGCTGATAAAAAGCATCCGTCGAGTTTAGTTTACGAGCCAGTCTGCAGAGTTTGTTAAAAGAGCTTTACATTACTGGTGTATTTTAGAAAGACTCATTCATCTTAACAAACTTGCAGGGGTAACTAAATTATTTTCATTCCCTCCCTTGGCAAATTGATTTTGATTTCCTTAGTTGTTCAAGAATGTTAAAGTATCATCTTCAGTTTCATGCTCGAAGGAAGCAAATCTTAAATTCTAATAATCCATGGACACCAGGGCTAGATTTTCCTCAGATTTATTTCTTATCTCGGATACCATTCCCCTCAAATTGAAGTTTAGGACTGCACTTAACATAAATAGGGTTTCACTGAGGTTTGCTAAACAGTATTTGTGAGAGACGCACATTGACTGCTGAGCGTCAAGTGTTACTAATGATGATTCTCTAGGGGCAAAACACTGTCTGCCAATTTTGAATCTGATGTGGCTGTAATTTTCCCCATGATTGCACTCTGGTCATGACAAATATTCCAGATATTTAAATATCCAGTAATTGCAGAGTTGGAGTGGTGGGGAAATATGCACCACTGAAGAGATTGTAAAGGAGATTTGAATTATTAAGATAGAAATATGTAAAAGCTTCAATCGTTTCTATGTCATTCTTTCCAGGATGGAAATAAGGCACATTATTGCAATAGGGTCCAACAGACATGGTCCAACTGCATTTCTCATCCACAACGCTCCACCTTCCATCACAAATGCTTTTTAGGCAGACATGGGAGTGCAAACACCTCAGGCCTTTCTCGTTTTTAAAACCTTTGATTCAATTACTAGGTGAAAAGTGAAAAGTTGCCCTATCATTCACAGCAGGGAAACTGATGCAATCTACGGATTCATGTTCTTGGACACTGTTTATTTTTCGGTGTCTTGATCATTGGCACATAAAACAATCCCAACCAGGATGGGCTTAATCATTTCCCAAAGGGCTGATTTACAATTTTAACTGGTGACAATAAAATTTATTCTGGACCTGACGGTGCATTTACAGCATGATTGTCTTTTTATTTCTATTAAACTTTCTGCTTGTTTTCACTCACTCACTGGATGAGATTAGGCTTTATCCAGCCAGATCCCCCATTATTTTAGAACCTCTGGGTCCTCTGTGTCGAAACACAGTGACAGTTTCCTGGGAAAGCAGGATCTTTAAGAGCTGCTTTCATCATAAATCAATCATTTCTATCATACATATGAAAAGATAGACACACATACACTCAAATGTTTGGACACACTAATTACTAAATCTGATGGGAAAGTGTGTCCATCATGGTACATGTATTTGTATAAATGATTTTTTTTCTAAACAATGAAGAAAAGAAAAACTCCAATCAATGCAATGTTGTGAGAAGCATCTTCCATCACAGATAAAATCCAATCGTGAGCTAGCTCTGTCTACACAGTCACTCAAGTTGTACATATACTTTATCTTTTAGACCAGGGTTTTTACAAACCAAAGCCTCTTTCTTTAAAACGTGACATCTCTAGTAATGGTGTTCATCCAATATTTCCATTAGTTCAAATAATGTGAATTCTGTAGTTTTCTCTAAGACAAAGCAGCTATTTTCAAAACAGCAAGCTTTTTCCAAACAACCCCGGGGTCTGACCTTGAAATGATAACACAGTGACGTCCATGCAACACTGCAAACTGAACATCTGAATATCTTTAAGTGATTTTTGTTCCAAAAAGCTTGATTTAATTGTATTTACATTTGTGTGATCAGCCAAAATAAAAACACAAATCTAAATTTGTAAAAATAACCATGTTTGAGTAGAAAAGGCTTTAGGTGCCCTTACCACTTGGGCTGAAAAACTCAACATTTCCATCATGGTAGGTCCAACATCTCTGGCATACAAAAAATCTACAACCTAAAAACATACCACATCTGTAAAGCACTCAAGCCTCCAACTCAACTACACTATTTTAAAAATGGATGTTATGGGAAAATTGCACAATTTTGGCCCATCTATACAAACAAAACAATTTTAGTTTCTTGCTTATTTTATGATTTGCATAGAATCTGGGCTGGTTTTTCTCATGTGGTTATTTTTGCTCCTATAAGCCAAAAAGAAAGAAAAAAACCCAAAACATAAGCAAAGAAGATTCTTGTAGATTCTACGCTTCAAAAATAGCCCACAGAACCAGAGATTTGTTCATCAGCTTTTGATTTCTGTCATCTTTCATTGGAAATTCGAGGTCTAATTCCCACTTAACTTCCTTTGTAAAGACAGAACCAGTTCCATCATCCTCAGTATTCGTCTGCTTTCATTTTATCCACAGAGGGGAAATAAGAAACACATCAAATCTTCAGCTGTTACAGTTCAAGAAGTTAATTCTTCTTTATCACCTTTGATTAGACAAGGGAGCACAGACATTTGAAATTTCATTTGTGTGGATGTTGTGTTACCATGACATCTGTTGTATGTTGCGCCTTTAAACATCTGCAAACATTAAAATAAAATAAACAAAACATTCAAATCTATTCTTACATTTTTGTGGTGGACTCATTAGTGAATGTCAGGTTTCATTTGAAAAACGTTTGCTTCTTTTAGTAAAGAATGCTGTTTTTTTTAGTTTTTGGGGAATTGGATTAACAGTGTTTAGCGCTTTCATTGTTGGTAATTGATTGCCCCATCAAGATTATTTAATCAGATAGCGCCTTACCAATTGCTTACCTTGTCATCGGTCAGTCAATCATTGGACTTGTTTTTGTACTCAGTGGTCAGACGCTTGTTGAATGAAGGTCTTTGTCCATGTTTACATGAGTGCTGATATCCCAGAAAGTGGAACAAACCACACTACCATGACCATTAAAATGCTTCTGAGCTTCAAACATACCTCCAAGAGCTGCACAACATCCACGGTCTCAACCGTGATCTGTGAAATTTTTATAGTTATCAGGATACAGGAATTACAGTCCTTGTGGTTTGAATGCCTGCATGATCATGCATTCCCCATAATCCAAGCATTGAGCTTCACACAGCGAGTTTGTCTTTCACTTGTTTGGTTACAGCATTTTAAAAAAAATTAAAATCCAGTTTTCCCATCAACCTTGAACACTAAATAATTTCTGAAAATGCACATTTCTCAGGAGACGTATCTGTAACCTTTTTCCTTTTTTCAGGTGCACATGCACATAGATGAATTGAAGAATTCTTGTTATAAAAATAACGCAAACTTTGTGACAATGACCACAGTAAACACACACTGAGCCCTTCTCCATGCCTAACTTTTTATTTGATGCTGAGTTTTGATTTGTGTGTTATGATATTCTGTGCAACATCTTCATCTTTATGTCATCTTGTCACATTTAATTATTCTCAACCCTCTTTTTTGTGTATGTTTCATGCTTCCATATTTTTCTTTCCCTCTCTAACACTAATGCTCGCATGCTCAAAATCTCTCAATCCTACCTTCAGTCAACATTTTTCTCATCTGTCTCTATCCATCTCTCTGTCAGGTTATCTATTTTTCTCACTCTATCATTATTTGGCTACCTCCCTCCTCACACAGCTTTCGCCTTTCTTGTCTCCAGAACTCTGGCCACAAGGACTGTGATGTCCAGTATGCGGAGCTGGATACTGCAGCTTTGGCCTCGTCTCCAAGCCCACGAAGCTCTGCTCACATTGGCCCTGGGGACCTTGTCGAGTATGCAACCATCCAGCCTAGCTCACACTAGCGCATGCCATTATAGGCCTTTCCCCTCAGACTTTGGCCTCAAGGTACACAGACATGCACTCCAACCCTTCGTTCATACCCCTTTATCATGCATACTTCCCTGTAAAAGCTCCACATGGACCCCATGTCTACCTTCCTCTTTGGTCTTGGCCATCTTTTGATTTCCTTCTCATTGCTGTCCAGGAAGTTTGATTGAAGCAGAGATATTTTCAGGCTATTATCAAACACAATGGGACTTGAGGAGAGCTCTTGGTGCAACAGAAATACAATGGAGCATGAATCTAAAGTCATTCCACTGAAGAATCTGCTATAATAGTGGCTTTTATCCTCCAAATATTAAGTCAAATGTATATGCCTGGCAAACCGATTTCTTTTTTATTCACGGCTAATGTCTATAACATGGTGCGTCGCTGAAGTGCACAAACACTTTATAATAATGATAGTACATATTATTTATGTAGCGCTTTTCGCAAACCCAAAGATGCTTTTTAAGAAGAAAGAACAAGTTAAGAACAGAGGGGAAATACAACCTGGCAGGTAAAAGAACACAAGGTAGTTCAAATAAAAGCCAAAAAACTTCAACTTGATGTTCTTCTCCTTGATGTTAGAGGGTCTGTCAGTTTGCTGTACAGTTTCTGTAAGTCACATAAAGTAATGTGTAGCTAAATCTCTATAAACAAACTTAAAAACTCAGTTTAGACAGCATGTGTCTATAAGTGTACTACCTTCACATTTAGAGCAATTTGAAGTATGTTTTGGTACACTGGAAAAACTAATCTCACTATCGATGCAGCATGGAGGGGAGCAACAAGGCCCGTGAGTGCAACTGTGAAGGCCAAGTACATGAACCACCACTGCTTTGTTATTATGATCCCGATTGGTATCAGAAAGACCGGGAAAGACCAAGGATTTGGGAAAAATATCATTAATCAGAGAGAAATTAATTTGTAGTGTGAATAAATGTGGAGAACTTAAATAATGATTGCTAACATGTCTACAGTGCTGTGGAATTTTATGTTACATATCAGATGAAAACAACGAAATATAGAATATTCTTGTTTTACAACAGGAACATTTAACAGGACAAAAACATGACCTAATGCCCAGGAAGCAGTCAGGAGACAACACACTATATTTCACATTTTAAAAAAAAGCAAAGATGCCTGCCAACAATGTTGGAGTGGGAGAGGGAGGATCAGTCAAGAGGGAAATAAAGATGACTTATTAACATAGAGAAGGAGACTTCCACCATGTAGTTGTGGTCTCTGCCAGCACTCCGTCATCCTCATTACTCGTAAATCTGTGTCCTGTCACTGCAGTGCTGATAGAGACAAACACTACAAGCAGCAGCAGAGAACCACTATGTTATGATCGACATGAAACATTCAGGTAACTCTGAAATAAATGGAACGCGGTCATGTGTTTGTTGCTGTTGCCTTCCTGTTGAAGCCCCGTCTCTTCACCTGTGTTCCCTCAAGCTCCCTTAGTTTGTAACAACAGTGGTAAACAGTGTTGATGCATGGTGTGTAGAGCATTGCAATGGCAAAGTGTCCTGCAGATCAGCTGGTGTTCTGCATCTACTGCATGCCGCGTAAAAAAAAATAAAGTTGATCAATCAGTTTTAAATTTTTTAAATGATAAAAAAAAAACACATCATGAAGCTGAGTTTTAATATATGTGTCAGTGTTAAATATGTTAGGTGACTCGTGAGAGAACCCTTTCTGAATGGTTACACATGTTTAAAATGCATTCCTCAGGTGGTTATACTTCTTGTTAACCGTGATTGGTAAGACCAAAACAAGCTCTCATCCACTAGATTGGGCTTTTATATGTCATTTGAACCCCACCGAAGACAGCTGGGAGAAACCTCTCTGTTGCATATAAACACACTCCCCTGCATCACTTGAAATCTTCAGATCCAGCAAAAGTGGGATGTAAAGGAGCACAAATCATTTTCTTGCTGGAGAGGTTAGATTGGTCTCTGTTGCAATCCATAAAGGAAGTCATTCTGCAGGCAATCCAGGAGATTTTCTTCAGGCACTTGTTGAAACATGCAGAGGCAAACAACAAAGTGTTACAGGGATAGTGTTTGGTGCACTTCAAAGCTGAGACAATCTAATTCCAGGGATATAAAAGTAGAAATAGCTTGCATTATATATATGAAGATGTAAATAAATCCAACTGTACTTCCACTTTATGGAACTGATCTACAAGTAATGCTGATTCATTTTGCAAACCATCATTTCTTATGAACATAGAAAGAATACATCCTATTTTGAAAAAGATATTTCAGTTCAAATCATCAATTTGATGGCAGCAACATGTCTCAGAAAAATTGGGACTGGCCCATATTTGTCAGAGATCCTCAACAGTTTGAGGTCTTTATTTTTGTCATTTTGAATTTCATGGGGCACCAAGTGTTTTCCAGTTGGTAAAAAGGTGCAGAAAATACACAAACCTTCCTTAAAAAGATTATAAGCATATGCTGCTTTAAAACCTGCATCAACTTTTGAAGAACCTTCCAAGTTGTGCACATTGTCAGTTCCATAGGAATGATTGCACCCCCATACCATCTGAGATGCTCAGACTACAAGCTGGATGCTCCTCTCATCTTTAATCCAGAGGAAAAAGAAGAATTTTAAATTTGACTCTACATAACTTTAACAGATACAGCCTACATTTTCTACCACGTGGTTTACTAACAAAGACGTTTCCAGATTCTTAGAATCTTTTGATGATATCATGAACAGTGGAATATTCTGTCTTATCTTACTTGTGATGCAGCCACATTCCTCTGAACTTGCTCTACAGTTGTAGATGTAGAGTTATACTGTACAGTTTAGTTAACCTCTGCCCACCTTTACATTTGAGAGTTTGAACTCGGCTTCTCTGAGATACTCTTTTTACCCTCAGACATGTCGCTAATCTGCTGCCAAAAAATTTTGTACTCTTCTCTTTTCAACCCTTTGGTACCCTGCCCCAACCTTTCGGAAACATGATGACATCAAATTAGGATGGGTTAGTATTTTTCATAAAATAGTGATAGGCTGGCTTCCAGGACACAATCTGTATCCTTCTTCCTGTTATTGTTATAGCAGATCCAATTTGGAAGTAATATCATAAATGCTCCTGTGTTTGATCAATAATAAAGATAGAACATAACCAGCTCAATTTGCCATGTATGACAAATCATAAGATATATTAAAAGAGCAACATAAAGAAAAGGTGCCAGTCAGCTGACATTTATTCAAAAGCATAAGTCTGGAATATGCATTCTCAACAGTCTCCCAGGTTAGACTAAGAAAACTAGAACACTGTAATCAAAGATTGTGAAATGTTAATAATAAACTAGCTTTTTGCTTTAAGTCACTGTCAAAATGAAAAAACATAACCACTTTACGGAAAATACAATGTGATGAAGGACCAACGTCTTTTCCAAATATATACTTGCAATTTCAGATTTTTTCATTAAAAACTGAATACAAGGGGAAAAAAAGATTCCCCAAGCAAAAGCAAACACACCCCAGTGGAGATAGGGTTGATAGCATGAAACTTCTCACAATAAAGTCTGCAGGTGGTTACTGGGTGGAGAGGAAAGCCTAATTAAAAGCTACATTAGAAGTGACAAAATAACAGTGGTAGCAGTATTTGTTTATATTAGTTTTGCAAATTAGCAGACAAGTAGTATCTCCTAATTCCAATGGGGACATTGGACTCATTGAATGCCAAAATACGTGTTATTATTGCAAACTTGCTGAAAACAGAGTGCAGCAAAGACATGGTTTCATGTACAGATGGTGAAAATAAAGAAAAACATGAGGTAAACCTTTACCTGCTGGGTTGCCACAACCGTCTAAGTTCCTCTGTTTTGACAATACAAGTTTGTGGAAGTCAGCTAAAGAGATGGATAAAGCGTTCAATGGGGATGGTGTCAAGCTGTTGTCAAGGCGATAGCATGTGTTTCACTTTATTTTCATCCTTGTCAAACCATTCAGTGGCCCGTCCTGCCCTATGGATGGGGGCATTTTCATCCTGGAGAGAACAACTCCCATCAAGATAGAAATATAATGTCATAGGTCAAAGGGGATGATTCAGAGCAACTTTGTGGCAACTTTGAGTGACTTTTCTCTCTTGGTCACACAATATGCCAACGAAATGCCCCCACAACGTCTTAGTTTTTTTTTCTTTTTACTTCTTTTCAGTAAATCCCTTAATTGAGTTCAGAGTCAGCTCCTAATGTCAAAGCAGGTCTCTTTAGCCAGAGAATGTAGTCTCACCCCAGAAGTCTAGATCCAGAGTGCCGGGTCAGCACCAAACCAGTGATGAAATGACTAATCCAGTTTTCCTGCAAAAATGTTTTTTAAAGTTTGCAGGGTTGTAAAAAGTACTACACTGTGTGTGCAGGATGTGTTCTTACAGCTGAAAACTCTTCACTTAAATTAAGCCACAAATTTTCTTCATCTGCGCTGTTGTCTGGTTTACTTTCATCCATATCGCTAGTTACTGGCTTTTATAGTGTCAGACATGATATTCATATTTTTTTTGTCACTTTTATATCTGTGGCCTACTGATAGATTCATCAAGGAATCTTATAGCAGTTTCATCCAAGCAAAGTGGAATTGTTCTTGACATTTTAAAGCCTAATCCTTATACTCCTTCCGCTTATCCGGGGTTGGGTCGCGGTGGCAGCAGCCTAACCCCCATAACCCACCGCAAACGGCAGCGGCGCGCAAGCGCCAAGGAGTGGTCGCGCTGCGCTTTGCGCCTGGCACCATCTCCCACAGACAGAGCTGCGACTTTGCCGCAGCTCGGAGTTAGCTCGGACTCATCACAACATCGCTGGTACCGCGGGTTTTCAGCTTCCATCGGAGTTCCCTCTGCCTCTATTTGTTAATTTAATCACCTCCCTCCACACTGCTGCAGCACCGGCTGCTGTCAGATTTTTTTCATATCCCACTCTGCTGGCGAATCCGTTGCTGTGTGACATCTTTCAGATATGAGAGATCCGAAACTACTGATGACAACAAGACCTGTTTCACCATAAATATACTTTCATACAGTGCACTAATTAAACATTATTTATCAAGACATTTTTTGGAAAGATCTGGGCTGAAGTTATCTGGGGGAGAGATGGTTCTTCAGCGCACGTCGCATTTACAGGAGAATACGGCCGGGGGGTTTGATATTTCACAGTAAAATATGATATACAGTGTTTTATGGTTAAAATCCAACGGATCCACTTTGTTTTTCAAGACTGACTTCCTGCCTGAATGATCCCATCTGCTCAAATTGACGAGGAGTGCAAGCGGCAAAAATAGAACGGCCGCGTATTTTAGAGAAGCGGCAAGCGACAGCGCTTCTGGGGCGCTTCAGAAACCTCTGCGCGGCGCCGCTGATGAAAGGGGTTCCAAAGGATTTTATGGCGGCTATCTTCCGCGATGGCGCAGCACTGTGCGGCTGCGTCACTTCCGCGTGCGGTGGGTTTTGGGGATAAGCAGGAAAACCCAGACTTCCCTCTCCCCGGCCACATCAGCCAACTCATCCAGGGGGATCCTGAGGTGCTCCCAGGCCAGCCGAGAGATTTAATCCCTCCAGCGTGTCCTGGGCCTACCCCATGGCCTCCTCCTGGTAGTAATTGCCCAGAATACATCCCGAGGGAGTTGCCAGGGGGCATCCTGACCAGATGCCCGAGCCACCTCATCTGGCTCCTCTCCATGCGGAGGAGAAGCGGCTCTACCTCGAGCCTCTCCCAGATGACCGAACTCCTTACCCTATCTCTAAAGGAGAGCCCGGCCACCCTGCGGAGGGAACTTATTTCGGCTGCTTGTACCCGCGATCTCGTTCTTTCGGTCACAACCCAGAGCTTGTGACCATAGGTGAGGGTAGGAACGTAGATCGACCGGTAAATCGAGTGTCCAGGACATGCGGCCGCAGATCCGACGATACAACAACAAGGTCGATCATGGATCTGCGGCCTAGAGTGTCCTGGTGCCAGGTGCACATATGGACACTCTTATGCCTGAACAAGGTGTTCGTTATGGACAATCCATGACGAGCACAGAAGTCCAGCAACAAAACACCAGTTGGATTCCTCCCAGTCACGCCCCTCCAGGTCTCACTATCGTTGCCCACATGGGCATTGAAGTTCCCCAGGAGAACGAAGGAATCCCCGGAAGGAGTGCTTTCCAAGTGGAGTGGAGTGGAAGAAGCTCCAGGAGGGGGCCAAACTTCAGGGTAAAAATTTGTGATTTCATGGGTACTGTACAGAAAAACAATATTCGGATCCTGAGTCTGGTTGAGATGTATGTTTTTGGTTGTGAACAGGGACAGAATTTTCTATAATAATAAGAAAATACATCTAACTATTAGCACAGAGTCAATTTAGCCAAAACCTTTCTGCACAGCAAACATTAAACTCGGCTTCAGAGGTTTACAGTCTTGTCTTTTTGTCTTAAGTAATTAGAGTAAAACAGTTAGGGCTCAGTGAGAGCAGAATATATTATTGCAACATGTTGATAATTAAATATGTATATTAAAAACATGTGACGGCTTTCATCAGCAAGATATTTAGACTTCTGTGTGTGACAGTCTATGAATGCAATACAATTAATTAAAGCTTAGGCAGTAAAACTAAAAAGCCAGTATTTATGTCCCATCATTGGGTAGATATGAGAGCAGCTGATAGATCTAGAAACAAACATTTTCAACAGTTCTGAGACAAAACTGAAAAATATGACTATTTATTTGCTTCTCATATAAACTTTTAAACTTTAATGACATTTATTGTGTAACCAAGCTGGAAAAGTTCTTATATGAAATTCTCCCTGGTACCATCCGGCTGTTTGCTGTAAGCCTCATCTCGCCTGGTTCCACTCATGAGTTCAGTAGTACTTTTGCTTGCTGAGACAAAGCCAAAGCCACCAATAGGGCATAATTCACATATTCTCTGAGAAAGGAAATCCACCTTTGAAGTTCACCTTTAATCTAAACTTTGAAATAATAAGTGAAATAAATCATTCAACTTTTAATCGTGTATTTTCCTCGCAAGCTCTTGCTGTGCAAAGTTATTACATGATCAGATATGAAAACCTATTTGAGCCATACTTCCCCAAGGTTACGTTATCTCCTTTATATACTTACAATGACTTTAAGGTGCGTCAGATTTCATTTAGATTAATCCTTGGTTTTAATGTTTTTTCAGGTTTTTCTTTCACAATTACCAACTGCTCACTTTAGCATTGGTTACTGTACATCAAAGCAAGGCTAAAACTGGATCACTTGATGCGTAAAGTACAAGTCGGTTGGCAATAACACACAAGCACATAGATGAGTGTATACTTAAAGCTTAACAAGTGTGCTCTTATACAGTAAAGTGACATGTTATTTATATGAAGTCTGTAAAAGCTGCTGAAAAAGCCAGTGTCTTATAGTTGAAAACAAGAAGCAGTCTTTTCCTCCCATCTACACCGCTGCATGCTTTCTGTTTATCAGCAGTGGAACTGCCCGAGACATGTCAGCATAAGATTAGCCATTCTTTTATAGAACATACAGTGGTATTTGACTGTTTTTGAACCCTTACGATAAGTCTTCATATTTTGATAGATTTGATTTGACATCACATAGTTTTGTGATTACAACATGATGGAAATGTTGGTTTGTCCTGAACGTCAGCTGGAGGAATGTTAGTGTAATTTTACAAGACAGATAATAAACCTGGAGTGTTGTTGGGTTTTAATCTATCCATACATCCATGTTTCCCTGCCTCCTAGTGCTACTTAGTCCAACAACTCATATTTCATGTCCGTTGCTAACTGCTTGGTAGACCAGTACCTCATTTCTCGTCACAGTCCTATCTCAGCATGTGACGCAGACTGTGTTTGACTAGGTGACATGTAAGACAGTATGGGATGAGGCAGCAAGGTATGAGTGAGGTAGATGAGTCTTGCCTAAGGCCCCAGACTAGGCAATCAGATTAGCCAAAGAGAAAGCTTTGCTCTGTTTCTCTGTGTATGCAGACCAACACTCGCTCTGATCCTGGACTGATCTTTGTTGGTCGACTGTACGTAGAAAAGATAAAAATATTCTTGAATTTCTTTGATTTTTATCAAATCTATCTCAGAGAGGACTGCTGGAGCCCAACCTCTATAGTCATTGTTTGACCTTCTTTTCCAGTTTGGTGAATTTCAACAACTCAAATTTTGTGAGGATGTCAGTACTACCTCCTGGTTGTGCAGTGATGCACTGTGTTTTCTGTTAAATGTGTTAGGATTTAGCTGGAATGTGGATTTTTCTTTCCGCTGCCAATCATAATGATTCTGTCTTGACCTTTATGTTTAAACAAACTCAAGGTCTCAACTTAGGAAAAGTGTTCTCTTTTTTTATTCTGAAGCTTTTTTTTAAAGTATCTCAAGTATTGTTTAAAAATTCATTCGTAAAACTGCAGTATTAAAAAATGCACTAAAAAATGATAACCAGATAGACATTAATGCCTAACCCCGTGTTCACACCAACAGCGGCATATCGCGTCCGCGCATAGATTTGTACGCGCGAATACCGAGTGTCAACTCGCTTGATTTGAGCGTTTTTTCCGCGAGAATGAAGCGCATTTTCCGCTAGAAT
>JAVQJG010084953.1:0-11783 GCA_036024015.1 Craterocephalus amniculus | reverse complement strand
TTTAACTTTTACATATAAGATTTAACATTTAGGTATACTGTTTAAGATTTAGATATAATATTTAACATTTAGATATAGGATCAAACATTTAGATTTAAAATATAACATTTAGATTTGATATTAAACATTTAGATTTAATATTAAACATTTAGATTTAACATTTAGATTTAACATTTAGATTTAACATTTAACATTTAGTTATAAAATATTTTTTATAAATAATATTTTAGACCTAATGGTCTTAAAGTTGCTGTAAATGTAGAAAATGTATGCTAAATAGGAGAAAAATGTCATAAATAAGGAAAATATTTCTTCTTAAACTTTTATACTAAAATTTTACACTTGGCACCCCATACATTAATGTCTGACAGTGTGTAGCAGCACTTCCTGTTGATGTTGTTATCTTGATATTAATCAGTTCAGAACTGCCAGGTGCCATACTTCCTCTGTAATAGTAACACAGTTACTGCCCAAAAGGTTACCATTTGCCTCTAAATGACTGTTAGTTTTGTTTTCATTTTGTTTAATTGTTGCTTGTTAAGCCAATTACCATTGAGGTTTACTAAGGCATAAAAAGATATTTAACTCAAAGGATCAGCTTGTGTCTACACAGCACAAAACCACAATGGTGTCTTTTGGCACTAAATAGCTATCCCAAAGACACTATTTGTTCCCGTCTTTTAACTGTGTCTACTAAAAGAATGCCAGATAACATACTCCACTGGGCATACATTAGCATTTTTACATCAACAAGGAAATTGTCATTGACCCAAAACTTATACAGTATCTTATCTCAGCATGGTGTGCAGTGTGTCAAAAAGGACTTTGAATGAATTGGAAAATGAAGGTCAAATGAAGAAGTAGGAGTTCTAAAAGCTCTTTGAAGGTGAACAGCTATTCCTAATATGACAAAATTAAGCAAAAACATGAAATTGTTTATTTTTAAGGACGGTCGGGAACTGTGAGAAAAGGCTGAGGTACTTGCTATAGGTAGGCTAGAACCAGATTGAAAACGAGTCCCAGCAGTTCTTGGAGTGATGAGTTCTTGAGCTCAGACCTCACATTAATGAAGCAGTGTGAGACCACTTTGCATAGAACTGAAAATGCGTCCAACATTGGAAAAGTTGCTTTAAAATGTCCTTCAAGAAGACAGAATAACTACTCCTGAAATTATTAAACATTAAGAATAAAGATTACCAAAGAATGTCCATGAGTTGAAAGTTAAAGGTGGCAATACCAATTTTCAAACTAATTATAACTGTACGAACTGTTGTGCATCACATGCTGTATTGCTGTTTGCTCATCTTTAAAGTAATTGTTAAAAGCATTTCTTGTTTTCCTGGCAATTAACAAAAGCAGGTGGCTCCAATACAATGTAGCATAAAAATATGTTTTGGTGTCACTTGAGGCCAATAATATGCGCTCTATATTTTATATTGGCATAATCATTCAAATGATGCTCCGTTTTAGAGTTATATACACGTCCATGTCTCATTCATATTTTATCAGGCTTTTAACCAATCTCACATAGCCTAGAAGCTAAAAGCACTGTGTTTCTCCCAACTAGCATGCTACTGTGCTGTATTAAGGTCTGAGTTGAGTAACCTACTTACTTACTAACGTCGGGCAAGAAAAGCAAGATATTAATAGAGAAGATTATTCCAGCAACATAACTATGCAGAAATGCAAGTCTGCGAAACCCTTCCACGTTAGTAAACTACAACTCCCAGGATTCAAGAAGCTTGGGCAGCAGTCCTCAACTGGTTCAGACGCGAGCTGCTGTCTTTGGGATCCCTACGAGACGAGAGATAATCATTTTTAAACAAGGATACGCATCGTGACAAATCTTTGAGCTGTTGTTTTTCTCACGGGCTCTTTTAGCATGGGTAATGGCGTCAATAAGGTACGATTTTCCTCTGTCCTCTGCGTGTGGGTGTTCTTATTTGAGTGGTGTGGCGCTAATCTTACGGGGATGTTGAAGCATGATCAAAGTTTTTTTTTTCTTCCAGAGTTTGGCATGTAAGATAAGATATAGTTTCAATTTTCACTCTCGAAAAAAATCGAGCCATATAATTTTGTTTAATTGTAGCCTAAACAGTGGATACTACATCTAATTATCACAAGTATGATGTCAGTTCAAATCAGCTGTTGAACGTTTCCCAGCTGTTTGATGACCTCATTGTTGCACAAAACTGCAGATTTATCCCTTTCCTCATAGGTCCTTCCGGACTTATACTTGGGAAATTTCAAAGGTATGCCAAACTTTACATTTAAACTTTACACATTTGCACGTAATTACACTTTCCCCCCTCTTGTATTATCTCAGATGCAAGAGACAGGGAGCAGCTAGCCAGAAACAACATCACACACATCCTAAGCATCCATGACAGTGCGGCTCCTATCCTGCAGGTGAGAAGCTCTGTGTTTTCTTCTAAATGCCTCCTTGCTGGTGCCTTTTACAATTCTTCTTAAGTTTCTGTTTAGTCTTTAGGCAGAAGAGGAGGCAAAGATAGTAGACACAAATGGGCTGTGACAAACAGCCTCAAGACCAGTCTGTCAGGTTATTCGGGAAAAAGTAGTGTGGTTGTCATGAATTTGTGCTTTTCAGCTAGATGTCATTCCTGAGCGAGTAATTGGAGACCTACTCATGTGATTCTCGGAGTATCATGAAGAATAACAGTCAGCAACAGTTGGTGTAGTCATTGTGCTTGGTGCTTGTGTGGGTGTCTGAGTGGGCGGTTCTTGCTTCAGTGAGTGAGGTCTGTGCTGTTTCCATTACTATTAATATGATTATTTTACAACCCCGATTAATATCTTGATTTGAAGCTACTCTTACAGCGAGAAGGATAACATGAGCTGTTTTCTAAAGAAACTGTTGACTACAGATTAGCTTAGATCTCTCCCACATTCAGACTGTCCATCCATTAGCAAGGCATGCATATATTAAGAAACCCAAAGTGCTTTAGTTTGTGAGGATTTTTAACAACCTGTTCACGAATTGTGCTAAACATGTCTCACTGACTGCTGACAGGTAACCGGTGTGCTTTGTCCACCAGGAGATGACCTACCTCTGCATTTCAGCTGCTGACTTGCCCACACAAAACCTGTAAGTATCAAAAACGTGCAGCATAGCAACACAGCACAAAACAATGAAAAGCTGATTCTATGAGAGAGAGAGAGAGAGAGAGAGAGAGAGAGAACCACATCCACCTGAGGCTGCGCTGTGTGGGCGTCCAAGGCTCATTTTTCTTCAAGCTATTGTATAAACGATGTGATTTCCCAAACTCAACATTTAACTGTAAACTCTTTCTTTCACACACACGACAGAACCACAGCTGCATTCAGCGCGTGATGATGGGCTGTAAATTTGTCACAATAAGTGCTAAGATTTTCTCTTTCATTTTTTTGTGAGAAATGGAGAAGGAAAATGAAGGTGTGCACAACGTTCAGTACCATTAATATCACACTTCGAACAGTCTTTTAGCAGGATAGATATTGCAGCATAGCTGTGATGTTTGTGCTGCAGGATCTTCAGTAGCTTCTCCTTTTTTAAGGATATTAACTGGTGTTGTTGTACAAAAACCTGATTAATCACCTTTACGAAAAAACGTCTTGTAACGGCTTGTAAGGTCCCTTTATCCGTGGGAGGAATAACACAGCTGCTTGTGTGGGTAATGCCTCCAAAAAATGTGCCAAAGTCCCATCTTGATCCTTATTGATAATCAGACAAATGAAAATGAGATTGTGGAGCCAGAGGTGATCCCATACCTGCAGCACCTGGGACCTAACTACATCCTCGGGAGGATAATGGTCTCCCCCACAGAACCAGGATCATCACAGGGTAGAGTAGAGAGGATGGGGTAGCCTGCTGTGAGTTAGTTTGGGTGTGCTGTATATGCTAAATAGTGCGACAACCACAACTGTTAGCATATCAGTCATTCATTCATTCACTTTCTGTACCAGCAATTACTGTCAGGAACTCCTGCTAGTCACCAGTCTGGTGGCATAGAAGATGCCAAGCTGCCCTTGCTACAAATGGCTCTTCCACACATTTCTGGGGTCTCCTCCAGGGTAGTATTAATACGTTTAAAATGGGTCATATATGCTGTTTTTTCCTGATTACTGTGGCAGTGTTCAATCATCCGAATCCACCAAGAAACTCAAAGCAGGAGCAAATACCAGCAGGAAAATAGCATTGGGGATTTTGGCACATTTTTGGGGGGGTGCTATCCACACGTTTAGGTGTGTTCCACTTTCCAAACACACATGGTCCTTGAAAGTTCTATTGTATCTTGTTGTAAAGGTCACTAGTCAAGCTTTCCAATTATGTATATGTATAATACAACCATCTGGTATAGGTAAAATGGAGATATAATCGGCCAAAATCCCTCATTGACTCCATTTCATTTCACCATTTTGGTAGAAAACACTGTACTTATGAACTATCCTGTATGAGGAAGAGTTTTTACAAGTGCATAGTGGTGAGATTATGCCTGAATGTTCTAAGAAGGACAAACTCCACAGTATATTGTTTAAATGTGTGCTCAACCAGTTGGCTGCACAATGCATGTAGTAACAAGTGAAAAGAAATAACAGTGTATATAATTATAATAGCAGATATTTCCATCATGTCATGTTCTTATTATTTTCTGATGTGATCATGGTCTTTTATAATAAGACTTTTCTTATCTTCTACAGGACCCAACACTTTAAACAGAGCATAATGTTCATGCATGAGTCCCGTTTGAAAGGAGAAGGCTGCCTTGTTCACTGGTGAGAATAAGATGTTGTGTCAAGGCTCACCGAGGCTCACTCACACAAGCTATCAAAACTACAGGCCCTATTAAGTGATAGAACTAGTTTATTTCACAAATGTGAATAAATCTGCACAAATGTTCAGCTTATGCAGACTTTTAAAAAACTGAGATCACTGCACGAGTACACAGGTGAAGCCTCTTGTAACTGATGCACTGTCGAGATTAACCTAAAAAGGAAGAGCTATTCTTGAACTTCTCAAAACAGAGTACAGTAACAAGTCTTATCACACTGTTTGTGTAGTATGGCAGCTCCACATGTGTTCACCACGCAAAGTTATATTTGGTTAGACAAAGGTCCTTCTCAGAAATACATGTGGCTATTTTTAAGTCTTGCAGTGACAAAGGTTTCTCTACTGTACTTGACAGTTCTTGTAAGACTCATTCCAAGAGCACGACTCAATTAAGCTGTGCTGTTTACGCTGCGTGTTTTTATTTATATTTTATCCTCACCTCGGCTATTTTGTCGTGAAGTCCTCTTTTGGTTTTTAGGTGTTGCTTTAATCTGAGTGGTGTGTTATCTCTTACAAATGTTTATTGGTTACATCTCTTGGAAACTTTGAGCTCAGACAAGGTTGTTTTTTTTTAGCTTCAACCCCAGATGTGACTTTATAATTTCTACGGACATCCCTGATGACAAAACGTAATTAATTTCCAGTCTGCTGAATTATTTTCAAAATATGATATTATTTTGAGATGAGAATGAGTAGTAAAAAAGTAATTTTGTTCTTAAAAATGTGAGAATTTAGCTTTTATTTCAGCATATTGCCCTTCAAATTGTGGTAAACAGACTGATAACTCAGAGCAGCTTGTGACTGAATATGGCATGTATGTTTCCTAAGCCAGGATAAAGTGTTGACATATGCAGAATATAGCTGCTGTTAACTGAGACTGCCATATCCATGTCTAACATGCTGCTGTCCAACTACCAACAAGCATCTGTCAGTACTGAACCCACCTCTTTAAAACTTCTCCCACAGTATTCATAAGGAAAATACAGCTTAGCTGAACGGCTAATCTCACATTTCGGATCTCACCGTACCTACAAAAACATTTGATGCATATCTTGGAATAAGCTTGTTGGACCAGAAAGTTGGCTTGTCACTAAGAAAGCATATGTTCTCATTTATAGTACCACCAACAACTGGGTGAATTTTAGAAATGTAGCTTTATTTATGTATAAATTAGCAATTTGTTAAAATAACACTTTTTGTGAATGGATAGATTAGAAACATATGCTGATACAGAGTGCTTTTTCCCCCTGTCTTTGTATGTAGTGATTTACATCCATGGCAGGGCCAACACAGAAATACTCAGGGAGAATTTAGAAACACAAAATAACCTCACAACCACACAGATGATGGGAAAATTACAAAAGTAGCCACAACACTATTCTTTTTTTGTTAGTTCATTTATATTTTTACTTATTTTTCACAGTTGTTTAACAAACCTTAAACTTTCGTGATAAAGATTTATAATTTTTCTTTAAAAGAAATATCATATTTAGTCTTCCTTGTCTTTGTACAGTTTGGCAGGAGTGTCCCGTAGTGTAACCCTGGTGGTGGCTTACATCATGACGGTGACAGGACTGGGCTGGCAGGAGGCGCTAGCTGCTGTGAAAGTAGTCCGGCCTTGTGCAGGGCCCAACTTGGGCTTCCAGCGGCAGCTGCAAGAGTTTGAGGCTACACAAGCTAAACAGGTCAGTCATGTGAAATGGAGAGACTTTAAATACGTTGCTGCACTAGGGGTACATGAACTGCATCACTTGCATTCTAGATACTATAAAATAGTTTCCATTGCCGTCAAAAAAATAGTGTTTTCTTTTCCTCCTAAGTTCAGAGAATGGCTACAAAAGGAATACAAGGATAACCCCTTCAATGATGAGGCTGATATACAAGACTTGCTTGCCAGGGTACCCAAAATCAATGGTGAAGAAGTAGAAAAACACACATCCACCCTGCCTGGAGGTATATGATCAGACCTGTGGATGGGATCCTCTCCTACTCAGCCTAATGGATTGAAAGATGTTGACACATTCTTGACCTGTGTTGAAGTCAGATGTGCTCTGGAGCAAACCAATGACTGGATGTTTGTTGCACACTGCATAATTCTCTTTATATCAAGGGCATAGATGGTGAAAAATATGACAGATATGTACAGTGCTCTTAAACTTTAAGCATTTGTTGATAGATGTTTCAGGAACTGTTTTTTTTTTTACTTTTAAATTGTTCATTTTTCACTGTGAATGATTTCGAATTGCTAAATAAAAGGAGCAAACCCAAGTGCCTTGTGAGTGTTGGTTGGTGGGCTGACATGCTAAAGGTGATAAGACACACTCTGTGCTCAGTTTACTGCTGTGTTTCCTGGTTCTCTTCCTGTTTGTCTCGTGCAAGGGAGGTCATGCATGGTGGCATGAAAAACATCAAGATGGTGTTGTTTTATCAATCTTTTGGCTAACGTGCCTTTGGAAGCTCTGAAACAGAACAAGAAGAGCTACTAAAAATTAAAAAAAAAAAAAAAAACAGGAAACTGAAATGAAAAGTTATCAGGTATTTATAGTGTAATGTTACATGCAGGTGACAGCTAGGTGTATGCAAGGGGGACCACTGGAGGGCAGTGTTTTTTACAAATTACCTGAAAAGTGGTATTTTGAACTCGAATAGCCTACATGTCTCTTTCAGACAAAGTAGGGCTTTCAAATACGTTTTTCACCTACCATTTTACAGATTTTTTTTTAGTGTGCGATTCTCTAAACGTCCTCTGCGCACGTTTGAAAAATAGCAGACATGCTGGGGTATATTTCTGTGATTTTACAGGTAACCTAGTTGTTCCATTCTATCCAGCTCTTTGCTCAGGGTGTCACCAGAGGGATTCCCCATTGCAGTGCTGCGTGGGTGCCGAGTTTAACAGAAATGAATGTGCCATCACTGCGCATCTCCACTTGAACTTCTCATAGCTCGAGAGGCTCCTCCCTGTAAAATTAAGATGTGATAACGTTTAAGAATAAGGACCCCGACAGGCTCTAAACAGATTGCAACAGGGGACTTTACACATGCAAAGGTAAGCAGCAGCTCAGCTGAAACTTCATTAAACTTCAGAATTTAATATTTAAAACAGTGTACATTTTTTATTTTTCTTTAAAAAAGAACCAATATCAATACATTTTGGAGGATACATTCTTAGAAATAATAATTCTGTGAATAGTAGCTTGTCAGTAAGTTGATTTATAACATACTTCCTTCCAAATCTGACAGTAACTGAATCTTTAAAATCAATGACTCATGTTTTTACTCATACATGCATATTAAATGAGTCATATATATTTCCTATGAGAAAAAATAAACTACCAAACGTGATGAAAGTAATTACATAAGCCCCTGCTTATTTATTTTCACAATGTAAAGAAGAATCCCCCAAATTGTCAGAATTTTGGCCATCAAATTAGGCTGCTGTGGATGCATGGTGCTCAAGCAGCTCATTAGCTTGGTAATTCTTTTTTTCATAAAACAAATTTGATTTTGGTGGGAAAAAAAAGAACAACAAAATCCTCTAAAACGTGGTCTTGCTGTAAAAAACTTAAATCCTTATTTGACTATATTTTGCTTTGCAGAGATGAACCTAGATGAGGACAGTGGCCTGTCAGTTAGTTGCGGCAATGGCAAACTGAGACAGTGGCTGATAGATCAGATTGACAGCAGGAGATATGCCGGCCTGGTTTGGGAGAACAATGAAAAAACTATTTTTCGGATTCCCTGGAAACATGCGGGAAAACAAGACTACAACAGAGAGGAGGATGCTGCACTCTTCAAGGTCAGACCATCCCTGCTCTTCCCTCATTCTCCGTGCAGATCATCAGAAAAATGCAAATATAAACTGCACATTACACATTTTGGAGCTTTGAAAAACTACAGCTAATTTTTGTGAACTTGTGTAACATGGCAATCATCTAACTTTGCAAGTCATGACTAAAAAGGAAGTTAAAAACAAATCAATTCAATTGTTTCAGGCATGGGCAATGTTTAAGGGGAAACATAAGGAAGGGGTTGACAAACCAGATCCCCCCACATGGAAGACCAGGCTACGCTGTGCCCTCAATAAAAGCAATGATTTTGATGAAATTGTGGAAAGAAGTCAACTGGACATCTCAGAGCCGTACAAGGTTTATCGAATCATTCCAGAGGGATCCAAAAAGGGTAATTTGTTGTCAATGCAAGACTCAGTAGATTTGCATTTGCTTTAGATTAATGATACATGGTTATCCATGAGGTGAGTGAAAGTATTTATGACAAGTTTTAGATCATAAATAGTAAAATGTTATACAAGCCTTTGCAGTTGCACTGAGTTAGATGTATTTTCCAAATACTGCAACACTTCACACAGCTCGCTTACACAGTTTGCAGACTATTGGTGATTTTTTTTTCACATACATTTGCACCACTGTTGTTGATTCTGATGAGGCAGGAAGCACAAAGGAAGCCAAAGCATGAACCCAAAAGGCTGTAGTGCTTTTTTTAGAGAGCTTCGGTTACTAAGCACAGAGTGCACATAACACAACCATACGACCTCAGCCTTGCATAACTAAGTCTCTGCCATCATACAACAGTTTTTGTCACACTAGAGCAGTTTTTGCTTCTGGACTAACCATACTTAAAATGAACAACGTTTATTAAGCCGAGTTGTTTGTTGCAATTGCCGCGAGAGCTGCTCTAAAATTAGAAAGGATTAACAAGTGTATCAAATGTTCACAATGTGAACCTCACAAATTGTAAGAATTTAATTCCCAATATATTAGCCAGATCAAAGCTAACTGTTTGATCTGCAAAATTAAACAATATTATAAATCTGAAAAATCTTGAATGACTTCCCTTTTTTGAATAATTATTTCTTCAGAACGCATGCGTCTTGTCAAAAAAAAAGGATCTGACAGATGTGTTTCTGCTTTTGAACATCTATAGGAATGAAGACGAGCGGTATGGAGGAGACAACATTGTCACAAGTCAGTGCCATTGGCTTTATTCCTCCATATACATCATTGCACAACCAGGTCAGCAGATTTGGGAGCTGCTGTATCATAAATACCCACAAAAAGGGGGGAGGGGTGGCTTAGTCTAATGATATTTCTCAGGCTGACCATTGTTGTGATCCCTCCTCAGGTACCCGGCTTTGTGGTTTCTCAGGACAGAAGGGACTGGAGAGATTACCACACACCACCAGAGCAGCAGTCTCTTTCCACTACACATCCCCATGGGCCACATGCAGAGCTGCAGTACAGCCAGTGCCACTACCCGCCTTCTATCAGCCGACCTTGGCCTGGGTCACACACAGAAAATGGTGAGATATTGCCATTTATAGTTTGTCAGCACTGAGAATTTGGACTAGTGGTTATCTGTTTATTTAGGCTTTGAATAGTCAAATAAAAATAAAATGTCAACAGCTTATAATCTTCAAATCTGAAAGTGAGTTATAAAACAATAAAGAGGGTTAAGCTTAAGGAAGGTTTTAACAAATGTGTGCTTTATTTACTTAACTTAAATTGAATATAATAATTTCTTCAGTTCATGCTCAAAAAAGTCTTGGTTGTAAAGATGGTGTTCTTCACAACATGTCTCATGTTCTTTAGATTTGCTTTGAGATGAAAATATATGTTTCCCCATCTCTAGGTAACTTCATGATCTTACACGTCTCCGTATTTTCACATCTCTAATAAATGCATTATTTATTCCTAATTTTACTTACAGGTTTTCAGCTCTCATTCCACACTTACCTTTCAGAGTCTCAGTCAGCTATGTATTCGATGGATCACAACAATGTCATAACAGGTAAAAATGCCTCCTAACACACTATCATAGATATAACCTTGCCTTGTATGAACTCTTTGGCTTGTTTTTAAAAGTTTGCTATTTTTAATGTGTTTGCATTTAGAGATAAAAACTATAACCACTTCATATGAAATCTACTTCCCTATTCTGAAACCTACAACAGGAGCACATTACATCAAATGGTTCGTTTTTCAAAACGTGTCTTATGCTCATGGGTTAAAAGAAGAACATTAAGAAGAGCTAGAATCAACATAGCAAAGAGAAATACTGAAGCTCCAGTTATGTTTGAGCTTGAAGCATTTCAAAATCCTTCCTGATCAAGCTCTGTGGCTCAGATTATAATCCCTGTTGTTTCACAGATATCTAGGAGACTAAATGCTTCTTTCTTTCTTTCAGATTTCAGCCTCCACGTGTCCCTATTCTACAGAGAATCACTGGTGAAAGAAGTTACCATCACCAGCCCAGAAGGATGCCGAATCACCTCCTCTTCCACATCTTCTCCATCCTCCTCCTCTTCTTCCCCTTGTCCAGACGACAAGTTTCACAGCGGTGCGGAAGTTGTACTTTTCCCATTTCCGTACCCTGAGTCTCAGAGACAGGGTGCCGAGATGCTTCCTAACATATTGGAGAAGGGGGTGCTACTGTGGATGACAAATGATGGGCTGTACGCCAAACGTCTCTGTCAGGGACGGGTATACTGGGAAGGGCCTCTGGCTCCGTATATGGATAAACCCAACAAGCTGGAGAAGGAGCAGACATGCAAACTGTTTGACACCCATCAATTCCTTATTGGTAAGAACTAAGATTCAGCTTCATAATTCTGGGCTTGACACAGTGGTTGGTTGTGCATTCGAACCAGTTTTTATCTGCAATCCAACTCTAGAAATTGATAATTTGCTTGAAAGAGCTAAAAAATGTGTACTGTTCATCATTACTACAGTGTGACTTAGAAAAAAAAGTTTTAATGTCTTTATGCTAAATATAAATATTAACTTCAGGAGCTGAATAGAGTAATACTGTTTTCAAATAGGTGGTTAAGTATAACCAATTTGGAGTTTTTCCCAATCTATAAGAAATCAATCTAAATCTAAGTACGAATCTAAACTAGTGCAACATATTTTCTATGTATATATATATATATATATATATA
>JAVQJG010084947.1:0-11192 GCA_036024015.1 Craterocephalus amniculus | reverse complement strand
CTTTGGTGACGTCATCCAGGAACTAAAACATGCTACGGTTTATGCTACAAAATAGATACTAAATGAAGTCGTTTCGAGTAAATTATGGACGTTGCCCACTGAGAACCCTTGGATAACATTGGACGAGCAGTATGGAGGAATATTGTCAAGTTTTTGTGGACTTTTTTGACCGGGCGCCGTTCAACATCACTTTATGGGAATTTCCTCAAAATGTAAAACTCCCCATGTCTCCAGCTACATGATGAACACCAAGAAAGTGTTTCAGAATGTTAATCAGCATGAGGGTGAGTACAAAATGAAGGCACACCATTCTGAGGGTGGTGTATTCCTTAAAGTGTCCAACCTGACCCAGCACTAACTGCTTGACGCACTTACCATAAGATCAGTTTATGATAGCGAATTGTGTGATTTAATTTTACATAGGACATGTTGGGGACTTGTTGTGTCCCACATGCACACACCACGCACACAAGAAAAAAAAAACAAAAAAAAAAAAACAGCACGATCTTAATACACATAACTACATCGACAACCAGCAGTCCACCTGTTCATGCTGTATCCTACTCTTTGATTTTATGCTTGAGTTGTTCTGTCAACTGTAAGTCCCTTTGGATAAAAGTGTCTGCTAAATGACAGTAGTAGTAGTAGTAGTAGTAGTAAAATGAATACAAAAGCCACAACACATTAAAAGAACTAAGGATTCAACAGAATTAAAACATTCAGATGACATAAAAAACAGTATCAATGGTGATTAAATGTTTTTTTTATTTTGTTTTTAGCAATAAGTCTAGTTCATCATCTGAACACTGGATAAAAGAAGTCCTGGAGTCTATGTCAACCTTTTCTGAATTTTGAAATGGCGAGCTGGTTTCCTTCCTGCTATGGAGATTACATCTCAGAAACTGCTGTGGTCACTGAGTCACACATTAACAACACAACAGAAAACTGCAGGGAAAATAAAATAACCTCTGTGATTAAAGCCAGGACAGGAAAATAGACTTAAAGGATTTATAGTGATAAATAGAGCAAAAAAATTGGATGAATACAATAAGATAAAGTGCAAATGTCAGTTCTTCTTACTGAGCTCAGTGAAGGCAACAGGAACAAATCTGTTTTTGTAACGCTTTGGAAAAAAAATAAAAACCTTTGGAGGACAGAAGCTGAAATTCACGAGATATCATTAAGAAGTGATAAAGCAATCCTTTGTACCTGTTTAGTAGACAGGGTGGACAAAACCGTGACTAACCAATCAGGCGAGGGGACCATCTCACTATTTGGTTCAGTGAGTTTTTCTCTGGAACAGAGGTCTGACCGACTCATGGCACAGAGCAAAAAGATAAAACATTCAAGATTTCAGTCAGTGTATAAATGTGCAATTTTCCGGTGGCAGCAAAGGCACTGATGGCCCTTTTTGCAGATATGTTTTCAGTTTTAATCAATTAATTAATTTAAAGTTCAATATTTCATAATGTTAAGCACTGCATCCTAATCTAAAAAAAGATTTTTTGAAGGTAAAATTCCTCCAATCAAATTTGTTTTAGTCATTGGTTTGTATGATGGTTGAGGTTCAGTAAAAGACTTTCATCAGTCACAACAGAGATTTTGTCATTGAGAAGTGATCAAGAACCCAAAGAATAATGATCCATTACTTTTATAATCACTTGATTAGTCATTAGTCTTGTATAGGATGTGATTATTTTTTTACAGTAAAGACACAGAGGAGTAATGAGCACATGGCGTACAGTAAATTATTTACACTCCAGCTGATTAGGTTTAATATATTCACTGGTAATAATGTCATTTTATTGTTGCACAGCTTGAACAGGATGAAGAGAAGGGTAGGGTAAGAGGCTCAGGAGAAATGAGAGGAAGTGAGAAGTCAGAGGAGAAGCAGATGACAGATCCATTTCAATAAATCTCACAACCTGGAGTCCTTCACAGGATGTGTAGATGCCTACTCTGCTGAATCATTTAGACTTACGCACTTGGCAAATGACACCATTATTCTGTGGATGCTAATGCTACCCTTTTACTTTGGATTCTCAAAAAGGTATGCTCATATAAACTGATACAATTTCCAAAATAGTTGGCACCGAATTACCTGAGAGTTCCGGGACAAACTGTGCTGCTATGTCTGCAAAGTCAACACCATCAGACCCCTGTCTTAAGCTCAGGGTCCAGATTATGGGACAGCTAAGAGGAGCTCAGCTCCCCTGCAACCACCCAACTAAAATACTAAGCGAGAACTCAAAAATCTTGCCTATGTTCCAGTTATATTTAACCTTATTTTCCACAAGGTTTCATGTGTTTGTGAAATTAAAGTGGCATTAATTTATTTGCATTCAGTGTTACCCATTTTCCTTGCTATAAGCGACTTTGGGCTTGTTTTTTCCTTAAAATTATTCTCATTTACATTTTTTGGGCTTGGTTTCTTCAGTGTTGTTGCATATTTGGCCTCCTTCTGCTGCTTTGTGAAGCCCTTTTTCCTTGGATACCCTCAGAACCGGCTCAAAGTGAAAAAAGTGTTAGACCATTTGGTTTCGTGAAAGACACTGTAATAGCCAATAAGGGCATCAGACAGGTGTGTCTATTACTGTACAGGCCTCACAGTGGCAGGAATTCACATCTGTCTGTATCCACTTTCCAGCCCCCCTCACCTTCCTGATGTACCAAGTCACAGGTGAATACTTTGCGAATGATAGAGCACATGACCAACTCCTGTGAGTCCATCTACTTCACGAAGAGCCTGCTGTCACCTCGATTGTTCCATGGGGGGAGCCTCTAGTGAAGTCATTTACTCTTGTCCTGAGAAACCAACACAGTTTGGACAAATGGTGCCACAAGCCCCATTCTGTTTGTTCTGTTTGTTTCTGAATGAAAGTTATCAATGTATACATGGTGAGCTGCTCCTTCACAATCAATGCCCATGAAATTCACATGACTGTTGAAGATTGGCCCTGTTCACCACACCTTTACCTCCTGTCAGCTGATGGTACACTTGCCTTACCAATCATCTATGCTGCAGCCACACCCTGGGACATTTAAATCTGCTGCAGCTGAGAACTCACTGGCAATGGTTGCTGGTGGCATTGGTGAGTCTAAGAGTAGGATTTAGTTTTTTCCACCTGCTTGCAGTGTGGCCATTAAAGAATCATTCATCATTTTTTCTTGTCTGTGTTAAAACTGTGGAATTTGTGTTCTCTTTGGTTTGGCTGACTCTAACTGGTCTTATATTAAAGCCCTTTTGGCTTCTCCTGTTGTTTTTTCTAGTTTGTTTTCATCACTACATATTAAAAACAAATCCTCATTTCCACATCTAAAACCTGTCTTCAGTTCTCTTCCCATAGCAAAGTTGGGTCGTAACAGTAATATTATTTTATTATGTGAATATTGATAAGCAGCATTTGGATCAGTACTCGTAGCAGTCTATCCCAAAGTCTGGACTTTTGGAGAGTAGGAACTCCCTTTTATTTTAAAATCCCTCTGTAAAATTCTGCTGTTCAAGCAACATATGCTCTCATACAGGACCTGTTGCTGTTGAAAGAAAATCCCCTCAGACTCTGCAAAGTAGACACTCTTTTGGGCAACACTCCCATTGGGCCGGCTCCCTGGTGCTTCCCTCCTGTTTCTCCCCTCACCTCACTCTGAACTGGTTAATCACATCTCTTAAATCCAAGCCCAATGAGCCCAGCAGACAGCCTCTGGGGTCTTGCCCACAGTTCAGTGAATACTGTACACACAGGCCTTTGTGTGTGTGTGTGTGTGTGTGTGTGTGTGCGTGTGCGTATTGAGCTGCTCTGAACAGTACGTGTGGCTTGATGTCATATTTCGTTTGCCTTAGCCAATGGATAACCTTGCACGCTGCCACACAAATTCACACAAGTGTTTACATGCACATACTCATGCACATAAATTCATTGCTTCCCCTTGGCAATGTTTGCTGAATCAAAACCAAGGTTGCATAGAGTTCAAATGTGCACACATGCGCGCACCAAATTCAGACAAAACTAGCCTGACACAAAAATTTCGTGCCTATTATTTTTCCATATTTGTACTTGGTGCTACACAGTCCTTTGCAAATGTTATGCAGCCACAGAGAATAGAGTTTTCACCTTGTTAACTGTACTCGCTATTCAAAGAAATTCATGAGGTGGAGATGACTATTCAACTAATGCTCACAAGCACCATAAACAAAAAGGATATAAAATATTCATGCAGCTAAAACAAGGATGGGAAGTACAGTGTAAGCAAATCAAACTTTATTTGCTTTTAGGCTTGCCTCTGCAAAGGTTTAGCTTGATTAGTTGTCTCTATACATGCTTAATTGTGCAGACTAAGCTGTGTTTGGTGTAAGCAAAGTTTCTGCCGGGTTGAAAATGTAGCACAGTACAGAGGATCATTTGTAAAATGCAAAGTTGGCAAAGCAGAAACAAAAGGAGCCTTAAAATGCTTCAAAAAATGTAAGAACGGAGGAACTTTTTTTAAAGAAAAAAAAAGGAGCAAAAAAATTGTGAAGGAAGGAGGCACATTGATCAGTGTGGATTTGAGTACAAGTCGGCTCGCTGACTCAGTGTGACGCGAGTCTGGGCCCAAATCAGTCAGACAACACCTTTGAAATTCTCAATAGCTTCCTTGTGAATCAGCCGTCCCCCTTTCACGGCTGCCTGCAGCAGATAACAGGCTCAACTCTGTTAACAATCTCACCTAATAGACTTCCCCTCTGTCAATCACGTTTCAAAAACCAATACAGCTCAGGAGCTCCCTCACTTCCCCATGCATGCATGCACAAGCTCACATCTTCCACCTGTAGGTTTTTATGTAGTATAACTTAGTCCAGTCACCTTGATTGAGTGTGTATAATTTCTGCTCGAAACACTGGAAGGAATGTTTTACCCTAAAAGATCTGTGTTCTCAATTTCAAATGTATGCAGTGAGTACATACCACAGCGTATCGGTGCGCCGCAAATGCCGCAAAACATGTAGAAATCTGTGGAAACTATACCAAATCTTATACAGTATAATGAAATTGTATGCAATGCAGCACAGTAACATGATATGGCATGGCATAACACAGTATGAAGGGCCACCATACAGAATACAGTACAGATAAAATCTGATTACCAACCTTTAGCACCCGTATACACAAGTGAAGGTTGTAATCTTATTTCCTTTTATTCAATGTATGTCTCGCACAGTGGAAAAAAGGGCATACAATTGCCTTCCATGTGCATTCATGTGTGTGTGTGTGTGCATATCAATGTTGCCACACTGTACTTGACAAGTTCCTGACTTCAAGCTGGGAGAGATCCACACATCATGCCTCCCTCTGCTCCACCAATCTACAAAGACCCTGGTGTCACGAGTGCATCGAGTGGAACTTTGATTAGGAACACCTTTGCAGCAACCATGAACCTTTGTTGAAACACATATATCACATTTTATTTGCAGAGTGCTAAAGGTTTTTTTGAGTCGATATTTCTGACTGACAAATAATCAAAATCGACAAATAAAGACACAACCTGCAGTGACACTCTGACTGAAGAAAAAAATACAGTAACAGCAACCAAAAGCTTTAGAAAACATGAACAGAATACCAACCACTGAAATATTACACATTGCTATTTTTCTCTTCCATGAACATTACATGTCAAAGCCTCTTTCTCTCCCTCTCAAGCTCCTTGCTTGCAAAACACAGGAGGTCATCATATTGATTGTAAAGCTGTTTTCTTAGTACTCAGTGAAGCTTGAATGGAGGGATTTACAAATGTGTCTGCCTGCTTTTGAGACTTTTCTTCAGGGGAAAATCTGACATGCCTTTGGTATTTCAATATTTCCTAAACACAACTGCAAAGTATAACCTGTACATAACTCTCTCACTGAGAATTTACCAACAGTTTGTGTCAGGGAGAAAAACCTATATCAGGAAGTTTCCAAAGTCAAAAAAATTAACCATGTAATCAAATACTTAACTGGACATGCACTGAAGGATTCTGACCTGTCATTTCTTGTTATTTAATATAATATAACTAATGGTCTAAATCAAAAACATAAATAGCTGCATTTTACAGTAAATGTTGTTGAAAATTTGAATTAGTTTTTCCCAAAACTCTGGTGCTCCAGAAGTCAATCTGTACCCCCGTGGCTTTGTGCATATTAAAATACTAAAACACACCTCACACATCACCAGATGGATATATTTGATTCTTTTTTATCATAAATATTACATTTGACATTTAGATATAGAAAAAAGAAAGATAATCTTGTGTTAATTTTTCCATGTATTTTGTCGTTTGTGGGGAGATGCAGCTTAAAACAGCGTATGTTATGTGTTTTTTTTTTTGCTGTTTTTTCCCATGGATACTAATGATGGTGGTTAATTTCTGATTGTAAAGATGTTGTGTGTAAACCCATTTTTACCATGGCCACTTTTCCAAAGGAACATTCTCCAAGCAAAGTATCATGTTTTGCAATAGTCTATATTTGGGGTTCCAACACAATTTTCCTCGAGGACCCCTCCATTCAAAAGCTATGGCCGCCTGCCCCACCCCGGGCTGAAACCATACTTGGTTTCGTGCTTTCAAAAGTGAGATTCTCACCGTGAATAACGCACCTGGCTGAGTCCTGTCCTTCCATGAAGCCAAAGTTAAATTAACATCATATAGCTTTACTTGTTTTTTTGTTTTTTTCTTTCGTAAAATAGTCACAACGGCTGATGTTCAAAGCCTTTGGGACCCCTTGTGCTCTCTGAGGGATCCCCTTTTGGGTTCCTGGACTCCAAATTGGGAACGACTGGTCTATATTCCAGTTTACTGGCATAATATTTGTGCCTAACACAGGAACAATTATAACCATGCCACGACTTCCAGTGCACTGCAAACGTACTTCTCCTGTTAAATCTCAGAGATTTTTCTAGCCTTCAGAGTTCATACAACTCTCAGACTAAGAGTCAGAAAGTTATTGCTGGGCTAGAGTGACTCAAAGCCAATAATTAAGTGAATGTCTGATAGTCAATAAAGAATATTTAGTTTTATTTAACCCTTAAAATAAACCTGGGCAGTACTGCAAATTTTGGTATTCATCGGATACCGAGTAAATCCAGGGCAAGTACCAATATTCATAGTGATACTTTTTGCTTGTACATTTTAAAATCATTGATTGATTTTTCCTTCAATTATTGATTTTGATTATGATCATAACAAAACAGTATAAAGTTTTGTCTAATAAAACATTTGTTAAACATTTAAGCTCTTATCGTTTATGAACAATATAAAATAACAAACAACAACAATGTAACAAAATAATGATATAACTAATCAAACAAACTCAAGTTATTATTTTCAATTAACTTAACAAAAGCAAAACATCCTGTTGGTTTGGCTCTCATTTACATTCTTTTACTTTTTGCCTCCAAAGTCCTCTACAACAAAATTATTGATCTTATCAGGCTGTTATGGAATAATACTATCAAATGTCAATAGTATTGATATTAGCCTTGGTATCACTGATGCCCGGCCTGACCCTAAAACTGCACTAAAGCATCGGTTCCCCCAAGGCTATTAAATTGTGATTAATAACTTAGCCTTTAAGTGTTTTACAGAAGTTTTCCAGGCATTTATATCCTGTCCAGGAGGTTTAGAAATGAGTGTTTATTTTGAGACTCTACATCAGGGGCCACTCTGTAGTGGAGCAGTAGTCGTGGTCTGGGATGTACATCCATGGGAGATTCAACTGTTTGGATTATGTCTATATTTGTTTGACTGCTCCATTTTTCAGATCGCTGGAGTTGAAGTTCTCAATCAAGAGTGTACTTGGAAAATGTTGATTTGTAGTGGTCAAGTTGTGCCTTATTTTAACCACACACCTCTTCTATAGCTCAGTGTCTTTGGGAGATGTGTTGAAATTAAGAACAAAATTGAACTTTGTTGAATTAAACCTTGATATAATGTCCTTCTTTAAAAGACAGTTTAGCTCTTTTTACACTGATGACATGAGCTAAACAGCACAAAATACACAAAAAATCGTGAAAAAATTATTTGAAAAATTAATGTAGATTGTGCCATTTCAAGCTACTGTCCTATGATAGCGGATGTTACTTTGCAAGGTGGAAGTTGTCGAGCCGGTTTATAAAACCATCCATCCATTTTCTGAACCGCTTAATCCAATTGGGTCACGGGTGTGCTGGAACCTATCCCAGCTGTCAACGGGCGAGAGGCGTCCAGGGGTACGCCCTGGACAGGTCCCCAGTCTGTCAGGGCAGGGCCAACATGAAGAGACAGACAACAGACAGACACTCACCTAGGGGCAATCTTAAAGTGCCCCTAGGTGAGTGGATGGTGGGAGGAAGCCGGAGAACCTGGTGAGAACCCACGCATACATGGGGAGAACATGCAAACTCCACACAGGAAGGCCGGAATCCTGACCAACTTGGGACTTGAACCCACGGCCTTCTCACTGTGAGGCCGCAGTGCTAACCACTACACCACCGTGCAGCCGGTCCATAAAACCAGTAGGGCATAAATAACCCCCCCAAAAAACTGTCAGTAATTTTAAGGGTTAACAGCAGGACTAGACGACCCATGTCATTCTCTGATTACACGGTTGTGTTTCATACTAAAAGCTCTCAGGTTGGAGAATCACAAGGCTCCCTCACATAACAGGTGAACTAATGCTTCTGGTTTCACACGTCAGTGTTGAAATTGCAGTGATATTTTGAGTGGTCAACATGACCAGGAAACCTTCATACAAATACAGTCCATATACCTTTTGTACCATTTCCCACATCAATCATGGGAATGTAATAACTCTCTGACTGCCATGCAGTTCCTCTGACATTCTTAGGAAGTGAATCAGTTATACACAGTGACTTCTTTTTGTAATCTTGCCTACATGGTTGAAATGAATCTACAAAAGTGACAGCTATGTTTCTCTTGTGCTCCTCTGCATTCATCTGCCACACACACTCACAATTACACGCGAACACGTGCCCGCATGGCGCACACAATCGCTCAGTCACACACACACTCGCTTGCTCTCCCTCTTCTTGCAGTTTTGCGTCAGTGCTAAGACCACAGGGACGGTTGACATTTCACTCTGGCTCCGTTTCCATTCCCTGTGATCACAGCCATGCTGCCTTGCCTCCCTTAAAGGTCACTGTTGTTGTTTGTCAAAATTCCAACAAAAACACACCATGCAATGCTCTTTGCGTGTGAGCCAGTGTGTGTTGTGTGTGCGTGGAACAGATATGTAAACAAAAAAAGAGGTAAAAGTCTGTGTGTTTGTAACGTATGGGGTCTTAAAACAAGAGCTGTCAGTCAAATCAAATCAGTTTTCTAGCAAGTTGACCCAGATGCTGGAAGTTTGCGTCCTCGCTTGTTTGGTAGGTCACGGCCTGAATAATTCTGGTGCTGATTGTTTCAGGCTGCAGAAATAATATCAGCACAGTAAAAATAAAAAAGTACATCTAATTAAGTGAATATTTGTGCCCACACAAAAACTAACATCCCATTAATATACAGTCTATAAAGTTCAACGAAGAATTCTTTGTTGCACCTCATTGACCACCCTGTTGCATGTGCAGATGCTCTTAGGCTATATGAGTCATCAGTGTTCCCCTTACAGAAAACACAGTGTACATGCACATGTGAATCATCTGATTTTGGAATGTTTTCAATGCAATCCACACATGAAGAACATGTGAATGGTAAATGAACTGTACTTGAATACTGTAGTGCTTTTCTAGTCAAATTTTGAATCGTTTAAAAATGTCCAAGGAAAAATTTGCTTGACTACTGTCAATGCTACCAATACTTCTAAGTGATGAAGACATGTTACACTTTGCAAGATCAGCAAAATTTAAACCATGTGTTATTAAAAACAATCCGTTTTTTATTTAAACTAATGAAACAATTGATCAGAGTTCTTTCTAGCTTATATAGGAATGGAGTTAATTAGCATGATGTGTTACTGAAAAAGGACTGAATGTAAATTAAGATATGATTCAAATCATCACCCCAAGAATTTCATTCAAATTGTACTGTGATTTGCTGTAAGATTTACGTCCCTGATAAATGAGACTTTATTCCACATGTGATTCACATTTTCTTTACACATGGATCATAATAAAAACATTTAAAACCCCATGTGAACACGTGTTTACAGCCACATAGTCACATGTTTTTTCTATTTAGGTTATGTGGCAGAAATTTAAAAATAAAACATGCTAATAGCTTGTAGGTATATGATGAATAAACTCTGTGCAGGTCAACATAGGGGCAGTGATTCCCACTTGTTAGTCTTTACTCTTTTGTAAAGTTATGATTTCTATAGGTAGAGTATTGAGCTGCAACTACAACGTGGTCCACTTGCTTAGGAAGAGAATAGAGGAGGAGGAAACATTTAACAAACAGCTTCCCTCCGCTTTATTGTCTTTTCTTGTTGCTTGGAAACACAACTTGCCAGAATTTGTAAAGAATGGTTTGAACAAACGAGACACCCTGAACTTTGATGGGAGAGTGAAATGCTGGTTTCTGTTTTCTTGCTCTATGTTCAGCTAAAACGATCACTTCCTGCTGCTGCTCCACTCTTAACGCACACATGATTAAGTTCGATGTGCCATGTTGGGAGAAATCTTTGTTTAAAAATAGACATGTTCGTGGGCTGTAGAAGAAGGTACACTGTGATAAAAAAACGAAAGATTTTGAGTTGATCTTTAAAGGAATCATCATCCAGCTCATCTGATAGCTTCTATTATTAACACTTTATTTGTATGTTGCATAATGCTAAAGACATATAAACTCATAAATGTGTGTGTCTGAGTCAGAGTCCCTCAGAGCGGTGTAAGATGCTGACTAAGCTGGTACTTGGGAGTATTTTAAAGGTGACCTGATTAGGCATTGTTCCTGCTGGGCATAATTAGATAATAGCACATCTAACAAGCTTTTATGTGCATGTGAGGTTACAATGCTTTACACTACAATCTGTTGCTCTCAAATTTCAGTGGAAGTATAACAACAGCAATGAACTTCTCTTGTACATATGATGGGTTTTTAAACATTTAAACATGTAATGTGCAATCAGTGGCGCAAAAAGTATGTATGCAGCGTATGCGGCGCATAGGGGCGCTAGACCAGAGGGGGCGCCAAAACGATGGTGGAAAAAAATATCTCAAGTCTCCGTTTTCAGTTCAAACAGCT
>JAVQJG010084933.1:0-12458 GCA_036024015.1 Craterocephalus amniculus | reverse complement strand
ACGACGTCTTCAAACTTCCAAAGCAGGTAAAACCCCGCAACTCTCTGGTAGTTCTCATAACTTGTCGCCACCGTGGCTGCTATGTTGCTGACGTGTGAACAGCTGTTTGACTCGCGAGTAGAATGTTTTTGTACGCGCGGAAAAAACGCTTCATTCTAGCGGAAAATGCGCTTCATTCTCGCGGAAAATGCGCTTCATTCTCGCGGAAAAAAAGCTCAAATCAAGCGAGTTGACACTCGGTATTCGCGCGTACAAATCTATGCACGGACGCGATATGCCGCTGTTGGTGTGAACGCGTGGTTAGTTGACTGGTTAGCATGCATGACTCTCACCTGGGAGGTGGTGGGTTCAATCCCCGCCCGGGCGCCTATTTGTTTTGCCAAATTAAAGATACAATGGTGCGAAGTTAGACCATCACAAAACAGAGGTGGTGGTCTAACAGTACAGTGTGTGTGTGTCAATGACTCTGAAGGTGAAAAGGACTCAACAGGAGTTTAGATGCTTGGAACTTTCTCTCTGTCAACTAGGAATGAAAAGCCTCCTGGAAGAAACTCAGTAAAGTTTATTGGTTTGTTTCATACTCACATCACTTTGATGAGAATCCTCAAAGAGACGTTAGTGTTAGGGTTAAGCTTTGTCTAAATTTTGTGCTGTAAGCATAAAACTCCTAACTGAATCAAATATATATATTTATTTGGTAGAGCGATGCTTATAAAAGGGCCTTAAAATACATGGAATGTTATATCCATCCATAAATCTGTTTTATTATTGATATAAAGATTGAAGTCAGAGTGCTGTTATGTTGATGCTGCAGCAGAGGTTCTTTCTATCCTTCCAAGAATAACATCTAATAAAATGTAATTGCGCTCGCATTAAACTTGTCTCATTAACTGATTCTGCTGGAAACATTGTCTGCTGGCCGTTCAGCAGGCACGCCATGCTTTTGTGTGTCTCTGTGAAATGCTTCAACCTGCTGAGATATCCACCAGAATATCTGCGTGTTCCAGACTCAAAGCAAAAAAAACCCAACAACAAACAAATGGTTTTTCAATGAGTGTTTATATTTGAAGCATGTCCACCAGAAGCAAGGGAGCTGCCTTGATCTGCTATCTGTGATCAACAGATGGCTGATTAGCATTTCCAAATCTGTAGTCAAACTCTGGAATGACTGGGATATGATTGAAATTCAGCTGGAGACTTAATCTGATAACACACAGCCTCTCTTTCTCTCGCCTCTTTTTGCTTTTTCAGCCGGTAAAACATTATTCTGATGGCTCATTGATCCCTTGGGACTTTTACACAGAAAGACAGTATTTATGGCTGCGTGCCCGTGGAAAAACACACAAGAGAGCAGTGCTATTTATTCGTCCTTTCACACTGCTACCTCCCTCTTTTGCTGGCACTTTGCTCCCCCTCTTTCTCTTTCTCTTATCGCTTCATCTGGCCCTCCTTCTATATCACTTTCCAATCAGCTAAATTCCCCTGGCACAGCTGAGTAATGTGTCATCATTCACACACACATCCTTGCTTACACACAAACACACTCCCTGGTCCTGTCCTATAATGTCATTATGGCACCCACTGAGTCAAATTACACTGAATCAATAGGTCTTGTTTATCTGTTGGGGGCCCCCCTGCTCTCAATTACAGCCCAAGAGAATATGCATGGAGGTGTGTGTGTCGGGTGGGGGGGACCATGGTGTGCATCTGTATGAGGTAACTTCTAGGAAGGTGCTATCAGCAGCTGACGTGTCCATACATGACTTTTTGTAGACTAAGTGCTCCGAGTTTATGTGTACACACCTTTTGCCAACCATGCATGGGGACAACAACAGCATCAAGGCAGATATTGCCAAAAGCCAGATAAGCTAATTGACTGGCCGACTGTCTCCATGAAAAGCTTATTGAGATGCAGCCCAGCATCTGAGAAGCGGCTCAAAACAATGAGGAGAATGTTAATGACTCGCTTCTTTTTGACTGCAAGGTAAACAGCTCACTAGAACGACTGCCTCTCAGCATTGATTCTGCCACATTATCACATGGGACACAATGCAACTGTTACAAGATCCAGTGATAAACATTCCTGGAATCTCAGCCAGTGTTAGTACAACACAGACAACACGGCAGTAATGGCAACATGGGGCAACTCCCGCACATCAACACAGGTGGGGATGCGCATATAAAACATTTATATTACTCTTTTTTTTTCTTTTCTTTTTTTACAGGGCTTGACTGTTTTGAAGAATGTTTTCCGTTGTATGATACTAAAATAAGCAACAGCAACATTGTTAGTAGGGGGAGCTCCATAGCGAAAATAGGTGACAGACTTCCAGACAAAAAAAAAACTTGAGCATCAATGGGCAAAACTGCAAGCGTGATTTCTGGTATAGGGAGACCCGATAGAGGAGGAAATGTCCGCTTTTTCATCAGAACGGGTCAGCCAAGCAAAGTAATTATTTACAAGCAGCTTTATTATTATGACAATGTCGCATAGAACCTCTTTAAGTCGAAACGAAATGACATAGGGCTAGCTGGTAAATGTCAGCTACGGCTCTGAGGTAAAAGGGTGGAAAGTTTGTCTGCATAGAAATGGTAGAAAAGACCAAGTCTGCACTATTATTATTGCATTATTGCTTTTTAGAGCAAGTCTGAAAGTGCCCACTCCTGTTTTCGTTTTAGCAGGCTAAACATTGTTGATAGACATTTGCTCTCATCACTAATAGAAAAAGAGACAAATGCTCACAAACTGTTTTACAACTTTTGAAAAAGAAAAAGAATCAACAGAACCTTCTGTTGCCTACATGTTAGACATATGACATAGGTTTGCAAGAGGGATCACATCTCCTTGACAAATGAAATGGCAAATGAAATGGTGAGCAACTGCGAAGTTCTAGATTCAAAGTATCCTCCAGGCAAGACAGAATTTCATAGAATTTAGGTCTTAAAACATCTAAGTCCATGTTTCAGGCAGGGTAGGGATCTATTTATTATCATTTATTATTAGATGCCACAGAAATTGTTCAAACTTTTGAAATAAGGCTATGTGAGTGGTGGGGGGTCAGAAACAACTTCATAGAAGTGGATTACGACTGCCAACCAGTGTCTGAAACTGACATCGGATTGCATGAGTTAATTATAAAGTTGCCACTGCCAACAGGCAACGTATAAGAAAGTCTGAAATGTACTTCACTATTTATGTATGTCAGGGAGCATAAATGGGCCTTTAGGGCTTAGGTCGGCGGAAAAGGATTTGCAGAGGATGACCTGTCCTGCAAATTACTGCTTTGGAAACGCACTAGGCTAAAACTTAAAACAGCCCAATCACAAAAAATATTCACATAGCGTGCACCATACTGTGATCTGACCACACTGAGAATGTGTGTATGGTTGACTTAAGTCAATATCTCTGATGAACTCCATTGTATTTTCAAATTGAATTTGATTAAAAATATGAAATTGTTTGAACTAAACAGAAAAAAATCTTTTCAGATATGTTACTGAATCAATTCTTTAATTAGATTTGTTAAGAAATCCTGCAATATATCAAATATGTAAAGACGAAAAATGTCTTGATGGTTAAACTCATCAGTCTCTGTTACGTTCTTATGTACCAAAATGCACCATGTTGTCTCTTTCTAATGGATAAAACATGGTGAAAAATGGATTTTACTGTATAATGGTATGCACTTTGTGCACCCTCTATGCTGTATATTCAACACTTCATTTTCTACTGCTACACATTGATGAGTGTATAGGGGGTAGTCTGAGGTTCATTTTGCCCATAGACACCAGCGCTGGGCTAATAAATAATGGTAATAAACCACATGGTTACGCTGTGTGCTTAGTCTGCCAGAGGTTTTTAATTACACCTAGAAATGGATCAAATTGCTGTTAGCCATTTTCACATATCGGTTGCAGAGCAATCAGTGTGTCAGTGTGTGCTTGCATACCACAAGCTGGCATGCAGGAATTAATTGAATCACAAGAGTGTAGTTGGTCAGAGAAGTGTGATTTGCAATACCGGTTCTCCCTTTTTTTTGCCTTTGTTTCTACCTCCCCTGCCTAAAGGTTCATCAGCGCTGGATTAACCCCCTACACCTCTGTATTTTCACACATGGTACTAATGCACAACAAAAGCACATAAGTCCCAGCTTGAAAGTGATCTCAGAGTTCAAATGTCTGCGCTACCAAGAGGCAGTGCATTATGTCTTTGCTGTTCATGACTCTGCATCAGACTTTATTTAACATTAGCTATTAGGTCCATCTTGGTGATACCACAATGCTGAATGAATGAATGAATGTATTTTAAAGACTGGTAGGAACAGCAGTATGTTGAACGAAAAAGACTCCGTAAACATACATGACCTAGAAATATTTTATTTGATAGCCTCAGCTCCAATCTCTAATCACGCACCATTGTAATTTATTATTCAGAGTCTATTTTCAGTTCTTATTACTTAAGATATTGCAATATAAACATTCTCTATGGGAATGATTAAAAGCATAGGATAAAGTCCTCCCATGGGGGGCCAGTCAACCTCTGTGGACACTTTCACAGACGACCAATTAGCACACTGAACGCAGACCAGACAGCCAATTAGAGCAGCACCGTTAAGCCCCCTATATGTAAATCAGGAATTTGTAGAAAAGAACTCAAGTGCTCTTAGAGATGACAAGGTGTCAGACAGAGATTTGAAAAACAAATGCAAATGACTATGAATAGTTGGAGAAGATAAGGAATATACACAATATGTGTTTGAGATAGATAGATCTAGATTGTGAATGTTGGAAGAAGGTAGAGGGATAAAGGGAGGAGTGGAATATTAAGAGAAGAAGAAGCAAAGTGAAGGACAAGAGTGTGAGGGGGTGGACACAGAGCAGTAGAAGAAGAAAGAGAGAGATTGGGAATAGACCAAATGCAATCCTACATGAATGTTTTAAAAATGGTAGTGAGAGATGCTTCCAGTCATGTTGCATATTAGAACAGCTCCTCCAGATTTACTGGGCGTGTGTGTTTGAGTGTGGCTGACTCTAAGCAATTCTTTGATCATATAGAAAGCTTTTTATGTGTGAGAGAGTAAGCCACATACACTTGTAGTGCAGTTTGAATGGCATAATTCTTAGTGCATGCAACAAGACCTCCTTACCATCTTAGCACACCTCCAAGCCCATGCACGTTTAGCTTTGTTTGGTGTGTAGTGAAGGCATAGACGGCCAGTGACAGTCATCGTGGCGTTAGTCTGTGAGTTTAACCCCTCATCATGTCTACTCATGTTCAGTAATATCAACATGTCATACTTAGCTGCTTGTGTCGAGCGGTAGCTTAGCGTACACTGAGTAGGCCTATGTGTAGTAACGGGATTGGGCTCATGATGGTAAATCCAGTCACATCAGGGATATTTCTCTTCTAATGTGAGCCTTATTACATCGTTAGCGGCAAGTACTGTATGTCACTGGACTGATAAAAACAAAATTCGGAGGGATTTGCGACAAAATGTAGTGTTGATATTATAATATATGATCTATGTGATATTGAAAAATGTAATATTTTTGAAAGGCAGGTGCAAACTGGCTGTGCCGTCTGGATGAAAGCAGAAGCATCTGTCTGCAGACGCGCATCGGTCTGATTCTGATTTATGCTATTTTCTCAGTTTCATTTTGCGCTGTCTTCTCTCCAAACTTACTGCACTGCAAACCACAAAACATGCAAAATCCTCATTGAAATAGAGTGCTTCCAGCACGATTACACCAGCAAAGAATCTCAATAAAACCCACGCAAATTACAACCCATAAATTACTACACGCAAAATTCTTGACAAACCCTGTAAATGTAAATGTACCCACCGAGTATTTTTACATTATGCCATCATGAATGATCTAAATGATCCATTGGCATCTCATATGAACTTGGGTTGAATTTGGTGTAGATATTTCGCGGACACCTACATGTTGGCAGCGTCATTAGGAATTCTCTATGTGGCTCTCAAACTTAGGATCCATTTTGCAAACCCTTTTTACCAAATAACAAAACCTTTCATTAGTGCAAGGGCAAAAGAGCTAAATGACATCATTCTTTCCAGTAGATGACCCTATATGTTAAGTTGTTCCCATTATACCTTAACATTTTAGATAACGTGTCTCAGGCAGCTTTTTGCCAACAGAAAATCTTTGTTGCCCTAAATATATTATTCATATATTTAAATACTTGATTTCAGCACCCCCACCCCCAAGTGAAATCTCATTTTCAGCATGGAGTCTGTATTATAACAAAGAATATTTAATGACACATTATGACATGTTAAAATCTAGTCTAGTGCACAGTGAGATAATTTCACCCAAATTACTGCACAATGTTTTCAGTTTTTATTGAAGCAGAACAGAGCAGACGCCTTGCAGTGCTTCTAAATGGACCACAGCTGATTACTTTATCTTTGTAGGCTGCTTTTGTGTCACAGTTTGTTTTGCTCTTCCTCTGACATCAGACACGTCATAAAAATATATGAAAGAGAACAGGGCTGTTGGGAATTTGACTGTAATAAAACACATAATAATAATAACAACAACAACAATAATAATAATAATAATAATAATAGTAATAATAATAATAATAATAATACCCATTGATTTATTTTTGGTGGTCAATAAGTGGAAACTTCATAAAGCAAGTTCTAACCACAATTCGCAATTTCCTGTTTTTATGCAAAATGTGACATTTTTCCTTTAATTTCACTTGAAATAATGAAAGAATCCAAAGGTTTCCATTTGAAGATACAAAATTCCTCTCAATGTTTGAGGCATTACTTTAAAACTGTGAGTTCTTCAAGATACTTTTTCTGTGCAGGATACCCTCTCTCTGTGTAATCTGCTGTTTACGTCTGGTCCCTCTCTCTCTCCTGCCTCAAGTCTGCCCCAACATCCCTCTTCCGTACCGAGTATTGACTCATAGTATAGTCTGTTTACAGGGAGTAAACAGTGAAATGAATGTGCAGGTCACTGTCAGGGTCACTTTCTCTTCATCTGCATCTGCTCTCCCCCTGCCATCCACTTTCCTCTGGCCCCTTGGCCCTGTCCCTCCCCTCTTGCCCCCTGATTATGAGCTGGTAATGAGAGGTCTAGACATGGTTGATCAGGATTAAAGCCCAGAAAGGCAGTCAGAGTGAGGTCAGGGAGGGAGAGGCAGCTTTAGCTTGGCACATACACCCCTTTAGGCTTGGGATGGGCATTACAAAACCCAGCCTGAGGTTTTTGAGGAATGTTAGCGCAGAGAGAGAAATCAGGTGACAGAAGGGATAAATACATGTAGCCACCTCGCTACTATCTAAAAACGGGGTTTACCAAAGACAAGGAGGAAGTTAAGCTTAATTAAGCTTAAAGTAAAAGCATTCAATAGCAAACTGCATAAAATGTTGACAAATTTTGTTAAAATCTTCACAGTATTTAATCAGACATGATGTTTATGCTGTGTGATCCACAGAAGCAATGTTGTAGTAGCTAACAGAGTTTTGCATGTGAGGACTGTAGGCCAAAAGTTCTGAGTGTGGAGTTTGGAAGGAGGTTGATTGGCTTGTATCAGCAGGTGTATCAGGCAATTAATGTTTAGTTGTTTCTGTTTTCTGTGAATACATGGACAAGATGTGCCATGAAAACACTGACTCAAAACAACACCATGATGTCTGCCATTTTGTCCGTGATCATTGCATCGTCCTTCTGCGGGGACTTTGAAGTGGAGGGGCACAACTAAAAAGAAAACAGCAACAAAGGAGAGAACACAACAAGATTTCAGAAATGATGTTTTATGTTGTTATATTTTGCATTTTGTATAAATTGCGCTTTTAGTGAAATATCTCAGATACAAAGTTGTGTTTTGTGAAGTTTTGTAGTTTTCTTTTGGGAGGAGATTCGTTGCAGTGAAATGTAGCTACATGGTGGTGAAACCTTGAAAAATAATGCCCCATAGAAAAGTGGAAGACAAGATAACATTGTGCATAAGCAGTTCTATAGAAACTTGTGATATGTGAGGCAGACTATCACCTGAGGCTCTAGGAGCATAATTAACTAAGAACTGATGTGTGAAAAAGGTTTGTGGAACAATGTGGACATAAGCAATCATTTAAGTTCAAGATGCACTGCAAAACTTTTACAATTTTCTCAGTTTTGCATGCCTAGTGACTGTTAATTCAGCATCCATCTAATGAGTCTGGAACATAGAGATTTAAGGTTAGAAAGTTACACACTGTTTTTTTAACTACACAATATGTGACCTTCCAACCTTAAAACTGTGCATTTCTGACTAGTTTGTTGGGAAATGATATCAGTCGTGTACGTTTCTGGAGCAGCATGCCCAGGCTAAAAAATTGTACTTTGCAACTTTTGCTTGCATGCATGATGTTGCAGCCGAGGGACTGCCCTAGCTCTAGCCGAGCTCGATAGTTTTGAATGTGCAGTGGCTGATTCAGCAAAGAAATGAAAGAGAGCATTACTGGAGGAAGAGAGATAAAAAGAAAGATGAAAAGACAACAAAAGAGAAGACGAGAGTCAATGAAGGACTGAATTTTATTGTCTGGAAAGAGCGCACAGCACAGGTAGGATACAGGATGATGCCAATTGATCTGCTGTTAGGGGGCACGTCACTGAGAAAATCTGTTCTGTAATGCCCCCTCAAAGTTACATCTTGACAAGAGTAATTAGTTGAAGTACATTAAAATACTTCAACAAAGGATTTTTTTCTGTTAAAGAAATCATTAATGACCAGTTCTTGCTCTGGACAGGGATGGCTGTGGTCAGGAGTAACATCCTGTAGCTTTAAGAGTTGTAATGGGTCTGAAGAAGCCTCTGCCTGAACACTACTGCTTCCCCACCGCGATGAGTGGAGGGTGTGAAGAAATGTCCATTAAGTTCAGCTGCTTCGGCATTCTTCTGTGGCCAATCAGCTCCAGAATTATTTGCTAAATAATTAGTTTAAAGTTATATAAGTCTCAGATGCTGCTGCCCCAACAGATATTTGCATAACAGATGGCACTTTCCAGAATATGCAACACCTTTCCTTCAAAGATCTTAGCTTCCTCTAGACTGTTGTCCCACTGAAGTCTGGGGTGCTTCTATTCATCCACCACAACTAATTAGACTTAATCAGTCCATTGAGCAAAACAACTTTTTGATTGCTGTGCCAAGTAGAGCTCCTTAACAATATGAATCTTGTAACTTTTATTTTCAAAAGAAACATTTTTAAATTAAATTACTGCCTCCTGAAGATTAATTTCCCATTAAGCTCATTGCCTCCATGCAGACGGTTAACAGTTCTAGTAAAGTGGATTATAAACATTACTGCAGAGGCAATTTCAGAGGAGAAAAATACAGCACATTAAACTGAAACTTTTTAAAATATATATTCAAGAAACTCTAATACTTTAATAAATGAATAAAAGGCAGCCATCTGTTTTTCATTTGCATTCTATTTGAAGAATAGCTTTGAGACTTTTACCCTTCCTTCTTTATGTTTATTGACTTTTCTTTTTAGGTACCCACAGATGTCTGTGAGTGTGTTTGAAATGCAGGATGCCAGCTGTTGACATAGGTGGCCGTCTGTCCAGGGGGAATCCTGATACAGAAGAGACAATGCATTGCCAGCCGCTGAATCCTGTTCTCCCAGATGGATCTGATTCATGGTCATTCCTAAACATCCAAGATAGGGCAGTGACCCTGACCAAGGGAATGTCCGGGCCAGGGTGGGATCATTTATATGTGAACTGGCTGAGAAAACAGCTTCTAGCAGAAAGATAATTCTGACTGTAACCCTCATCACTTTGTTTTTGACACCAGGGTGGCGCAGAGAGAAAGTGCTGCCCCTAGTACTGCATGGACATTGTATCCTCTGAGTCAACTTTGAACAAAACACTGAGCTTGCAACCACTGAAATGTTAACACTCTCCCTCAGAGTGGTAACTCAGAGCCACAATAGTTGTAGGGTAAGAAGCCATGGTTTACATAAGGAATGCCTGATGTTTCACAGGCATTTCTAACATTGTCGCACACAGAAATTACATGCAAAACCACAAGATAAGGGAATACATATACAGCAATAAATCCATCACTTTTACAGTCTAAGTAAGGCTAGTTTCATCTTCTCATATTTCCCTCCGCCTCTTTACTCAATTCAATCTAACAGTGAAGTTTATTTTGTTAGAAACAGGGCCAAGTAGTACAGCAGCAACTTTCTCCTCATGTTTCAGTCGAATAATTTACTGTAAAATGGAAGAAATAGCTAATGTGTTAGCTAGCTCATGGTGGAAAAGCAACTGTTTTATTCCAACAGTTTTCATCTAAGTCTTCACAGAAGTCATACCAGGTAACCATGTGCTTCTTTCACCTGTTTGTTCCAAGAGTTTTTCCTCATGCTTCTGAATCTTTTCACACAATAACATTAGCCTTTAGCAGTATAGCTTGATACAGAATACATGGAGGGCATGCTTGTATCTTATCAGCCTCAATAAGGAAACGGAGTTATGAATCTTTCTGTACCTCATCCCCTGTTGGGACACCCCAACTTGGGTGAGATGTTGACATTTTCACATTTGTGACTCTGCGGCTTCGGTTGTGGTAATGCACCTAAACGGCAAGGGTCCAGAGATCACTACACAGTTACTTGCATTTTATTATAGTACCAGTGCATAGGAATTATGATCACACAGCTTTAAGGATTAAAATGAAGGATTATAGGAAATATAAATCAGGCACTTTATTGGCTACATTTCATTGCTTGTTAACACAGACAGCTAATCAGCCAATCACACGGTAGGGAGTCAATGTCATCAGTGTTGATTTAGTTAGACCCAGTAAATGAAAATGTGAAAAACATGGTTCAATAAAATGTTTTCAGACTATCATTGCACAGTACAAATCATAAAAATGTTGAAAGATCTTCTCTAACCTTCAACCTTTTCCCCTTTTTCCTTTAGAACTGAATAAACTGTTATGCTGCACCAGTGTTTTGGGTCTTCCTATTACAATCCGTATGACCTTTTTATTAATGGTCTGGTTTGTAAATTGATTATTTTCTGAAATTACCAACACAAGCTATAACTTATCAAACTTCTAAACCACGTTAAAAAACGTTTTTTCAAAGATATCTCTTCCAATTCAACAACAATACAGACAGAAGATAATGAAAGATTTGCCAAAAATCCACATAATGAGAATAATTAGCGGGTCCTTTTGCCATAGAACATCTTGGCTGATGTGTAAATGGACGGGATGGCTCCAAAACACACGCACACACACATACACACACACACATCTCTGTGACAGGCTGTGATAGACTGAATTTGCTAAAAAGCCTACATTCACACCTCATCCCCATTCACAGCTCTGTTCACACACACACCGCAGAGTCTGAACAAGTACGGGGACTCTGGGACACGGGAATGATAATAGAGACATGTTAATGTGTGCTAATGATGCCGTTATCTCCCGACGAGTGCAAATGGAGCGGGAGATTAACACAGATGCAACAGGGAATGAGGTGTGGGTTCACAGGCAGATGTGAGTGCGTGCATGTGTGTGTGAGTGAGTGAGTGTGTTGGTGTGGGCTGCTACGTCTACTGTAAGAAAGATGGAGCGGGTAGATAGAGTGCATGCATGCAACTCCAGTTCCCCTCGAACTTTGACCTCCTCCTCCGCCTGCTGAGCATCCCACAGGAAGTCCTGCTAACCCCCACAGAATGGATGAGTGTTTGCATGTGTGTATATTAGCATGTTCTGCTTCCTAAACACAAACACAAACTGCATTTTTCTGTGACTGTGCTCCATCTGTATCTCAGCTGGGTAAAACCATATGAGGCAAGCGAATTGCGAGCCATTCATGTCCCAGGATCATTTTTGTCCATTCGACTTCACGGTTCGCTGTTTAATTTCCACCGCGGCTGCATTTGCTGAAAAATCTGCCCAGTTTTAACATTTAGCCCATAGAGCCACATGCTTTCACGAGCTTGCATCATGAACACCCACACAAGTAGGCCTACATATTCACTCCTCTTCAAATGAAATAGGTCACATGACAAAGCAAGGGGTCTTAAAGAAATAGCAGTTTGTTTGTTTTTTTTTTTAGGAAATTTCCTTTAAAAGGTAGATGAAATGGAAATCTTGTACTGGAGCCTGCTACAAATGTTTAGTGAATAACATTAAATGGTTGCCTTGAACTATTCAGTTTTTTAAAAAGAGTCTGGCGGCAGACCTCCACTGTCAGGACCCTTCCTTGCAGACCTCAACTGTCAGGACCCACCTCCACTGTCAGGACCGTAGTTTGAAAAAAAGTTGCGGAAAAAGCCGTAAACCAGAAGTACATCGTAATCGTTCCCAAAGGATGTGGAAACAGCAAAGTGAGTAAAACTAAAGTGATAACTTTTCATTATATGAATAAATAACCAGTTACAAACACCCTTTATTTACCAGAGCATTACGTT